>RJWM01020451.1:0-37164 GCA_004363535.1 Dasyprocta punctata
CCCCCCGGCCAGGGTGGGTGTAGCATTCACAAACATCCTTGCCTTCCTTTGCACAGGATGAGGATGTTTACAGAGTAAGAACCCTGGCTCCCTGCTGAGTCTCTCAGCTAAACTTTTGGCCTTCTCAAATTGACACAATGGCCAGGTAACTGCTTATGCTCTACACCCCAGGATGTAGAGCTGCTGCCTTACCTAATTAAGCTGCTAGACTTCTCAAGTTGACACAATGTATAAACCATAGCACCAGGATTCCTGACTGGTAGTGTATACACCTTATCTTTCCTCCCCTTGAGTTATGAATGGAGTCTGTGAATATGGTGGTATAGTAGAGCTCCTTTAATTAGATGATGATATATGGCAAAAGTTTGTGGGATAGTCACATACATAATTATATTAACATGCAAAATTCCTTCATATCTCACTGGAAGGAGAAATGAAGTCCAGGGAGTTTGATCTCTGTTAACATGGAGTGTAGCAAACACTGACTTGGCAAAACAGTTTATGTGGCCTTTAGATTTCTGACTAGTAAATGGGAAGAAAATGGTGACCTTAGTCATACACCTACAACAGATTGGATTCTGCCAAAATCAGTGAGCTTAGAAGAGAACCTGAACCTCAGATGAGAACTGTGGCCCTGTCTGGCACTTTGATTTTTCCCTTTCTGTCCAGGGAGATCCCGAGCTAGGGACTCAACTAAATGTGCCTATGCTGTGAACCAGGGAAACTGTGAGATAATAAATGTATATTGTTTTATGGTGCTAAATTTGTGATAATTTGTTATACAACAATAAAAGATGAATGCACTGTTTTTTTCTGTTATTTTAATTTCTATCGAATTAGCCATTAGCATATCTTTAAAATTGTAAATTCACTGGCTTATGACTTAATCTTGATATTTAGGTATACAGTATTTACCAAGTTGAATTATTCTTGTTTCTTTTCCCCAGAAGTTATGATTTGAATAAAAGTGTACTTTGTTTTATCTAGATATATATAATCTGACCTGAATTTGCATGTTTTTATCTCTTTAAGTACACTTTTTCCTAATACATGTCAATAATTCATTGAGTCATTTTTTCCAATTCTGTATTAATATAGACTTGTATGCTGTTTTTAGTAATTTACCTTTAAGTAGAACTCACTACTTCCTGAGTGATAAAGAATAACTTCTACAGATTTTTAATCCATTCTAAAATTAGCTTGCCCCTTGTCTTGCATGATTAGAAAATGAAAACATTCCAAGTGTGAACCTAGGAATCTAGTCACACACTTTGTGCAAGTCCACGATCAGTGTTGAGATTTTGATTATTTTTCTGTGCTTCCTTTGCATATATCCTCTATGTAATAAAGTATTTTCCATACATCTTCTGTGTGATGAAGTATTTTTTCTATGTCTAAAACAGTACTTAATCCTTAAATTCTACCTTTATCTATCATATTTGATAACTAATTGAGACAACTTTTCAGTAGATACCAAGAGAATAACAAATATTTGTTTCACTTTGTAAACTTCTATAATGCTTTCATTGAGGAAAAAATTTATTTTCCATGATTTAAAGCAAACTCTGTGTTAGTTTCTGTACTTATTCCTCAGTTTGAAACATTTATTTTGGTGGGCTTTTTTTCCCTCGCAATATGGGGGATTGAACTCAGAGCATTCACACTGAGTTATATCCCCAGTTCAGTGTCTCACTAATTTGTACAGGCTGGGATCAAACTTGTGATCCTGCTGGCTCAGCCTCCCAGAGTCCTGAAATTGTGAGTCTATGTTGCCATACCGTTCTAAGCAATTTGATTTATGCACACTTACTAAGGACCTTGAGGCTCAGTGTAATGTAAATCAAATCAAGGAAATTTCCAAAATAAAGATAAAATGGAAACTCAACATTAAGGGAAATATTTCAAAATTAATACTATTATTTATTATATGCTTCTTATATTGTGTTTTTATTCACAATTTAAATGTCTGACTGACTTTGACTGTTATTTGCAAAATCTAAGACTTTATATCTCTTATGAATATTTTTGGAAAAATTATATGTTCCATATATAGTTTTAATCATCTGGTGATCATAATATGCAAGAGGTTTGTATTTATAGTTTGAAGATACATTATAATACTATTCAGCAATAAAAAGGAATATTCTGTTTATACATGCAACAACATGGATCAGTGTCAAAAACACTGAGTTAAGGAAGCCAGACAAACAAATGTATATCATGTAGTTCCGTTTAGATAAAATTATAAGAAAGGCAGGTCCAATCCATACTAACAGAAAACAGATCAGTAGTTTCTGGCAGTGAGAGTCCATTTGCTACAAAGGAGCATGGGGAATGTTTCTGGGGTAATTGTGATTGTCGTGTTTATATGAGTGTATCAACCTAGGCGTATAGTTGGTGAATTTTAAGATATAGCAGTCATGCTTCAATAAAGGTGACTTTTAAAAGGTCATATTGCTTCAGTACTTTCAGACAGTAATTTCAATGTGAGTACTGTATAAACACTTACAGAGATGTTGACCTACTTTTGCTTTTGCTCACAAGAAACTTTAGAACACACAGTCAAGATACTATCATTGGACTAAATTTAAAGAGTAAACTGTTTTACAGGAAATGTGACAACTTTTTAACAATTCTGCTTCTGATTCTTGACTAAAATGCTTATTTTGAAGAAGAACAAGAAACTCCATGAAATATCCCACCTAATTATTTCTCTTTTCTATTTCTAGTAGCTTTCTTCTCTTTACTGTAATTTGAGCATGTTTATTATATATAATTACCTTGATTTTTTAAAAAAATCATACTTTATGTACAACCTACAGTTCTAAGATGTGAAAGCAAATTTCTCATCAGGTTACACTGAAGCTTTTAATTCTAATTGTTTTGTGGGATTTTTTTGTTGTTTTGTTTTGTTTTGGTGCTGGGGATTGAACCCAGTGCCTTATGCATTGAGCTACATCCATCCCTTTTTTGTATTTTTATTTTGGGACGAGGTCTTGCTAAGGTACCTAGACTGGGCTGGAACTTGAGATCCTCCTGCCTCAGCCTCCCAGAATATTGAGATTATAGGCATGTGCAACTACAACCAAACTTTGTATCTTTCTTAACCAGACTTCTTACTTAGATGTTATTCCTAGGAAGTTCTTCCTCTACGCTCAATATTCTGGCTTCTGGTTTTCAAATCTTCACAAAACAAAACAAAAAAACCAGTTTTTTTTTTTTTAAAGGATTCTTCCTTTTAGTCTTATCTGTCTTATTTTCAGTGCAATTGACCACTGCATTTGAGGTTATCGATTTCTCTTCTCAATGAAGTTCTTCCACAAAAAATTCTGTTTATTCGCTTTAAGCTCTGACCCTTTTCTAACATGTCTTTTCTGACTATGAATTTTCCTATGGGAGAGTTCCTGTGTCTCTGTGATTGAGTCTTTGTGTCTTTTCCTTTTTCTTTTTTTGTCCTGCAGAGAATCCATAAGTCCATTGAGTATTGTCTTTCATTGATTCCCTTTTTGTACTTCTAGTCTTTGTGGCTTGGTGTCAGTGCAACGATCCTCTAATTAGTTTTTCTCTACTTTGATCTCTCTTATTTCTGCTTGTAATTCATAATATTGATTTATTGACCTTCTTAAAAATATTTTGGTAATCTCTGGCTTCTAGAGAGTTTAAAGATGTTTTCTGTGGTGGTTATGTGAATGTATACATGATCAGCAGCACTTGGCCAAGGCAACCTTTATCATCAAGCTTAATGCTCCCTGTTTGCTTTCCTTCTAATTACGTTTGTCATTGGACTTCCTTTCTGTCTTATCTCTAGCACCGAAGTATCTATTTATGTGGCTTATTTTCACTCTTAATTCTTTGACTTCTACCTAGTCTCTCCGTTACATTGCTATCAAGGACAAGTTAAAAAAAAAAAAAAACTTTTTGACAACACTTTTTTAAGTAGGAATTTTTACTTTTGATGATTTTTTTCCTGTTTTATGAATTCAAGTAGTATGTGCTACTTATGAGTATCCCTGTTACTCATTTACTGCAAGATTGGAATGTTTTCTAGTTCTGTGCTCTTCTTTTCCCAACATGTTTGAAAGCTAAGGATAGATACCATATTTTGACTCTTACCCACATACAGTATGTTTTAGTAATGTTTATACCTTAATACCTCCTATACTTGGTGAGTAGATTTAGAGTATGTTAAAAGCCATCTGCAGATGTTTTTGTTAAATACAAATGTGTGTTTTATAAGCAGGTTGTGTTCTTCATAGAGGCTATACGCATTTAAATTTCATAGAACAGAATCACTTGGATTATATGCTATAAACTTGCTTCAAAATCTTTTAATTAAATCCAGATTTCTCCATATTTATATGAATTTAGTGACATTTTAATGTTTTTGTTTATCACATTAAATTTTATTATTAGTAACTAAGAATTCAAGTTTTTGACTATTAATGGTTATAACATAGTATGAGAATATTTTGCTTTTGACCATGTTTACTAATATACTCAAATAACTGCTCTTTGAAAGTTGAAATTTACTTTTTTCTTTTGAGGATAGTACAGGCCTTTCAGGCCTTAGAAGATAAATGTGAGAACTCTTTGTTTAATCCCTAGGCTCCCTTTTTTGGCAGCGGAGGGGCTGTAGCTCCATCATCTTGTTCTTCGCGAGGACAATATGAACATTACCATGCCATTTTTGATCAAATGCAGAAACAAAGAGCAGAAGATAATGAAGTGAAATGGAAAGGAGAGATGCATGGTCGAGGGCTTCCAGAAAGGTATGGCTGTGTCCTGCAGAACTTATTTGTGCTTTGCTTCAGAGAAAGTAATGAAAGTCACTGTGCATATTTATCTACAGAGAAATTCTACCTGGAGTTCGTCCAGGATTTCCTAATGGGGCTGCAGGTCATCACCATTTCCCTGATGCTGGTGCTATTAGAAAAACTTTGAAAAGATTGAAGGCCGTGTCTAAACAAGCCAGTGCAAACAGGTTGGACTGTGATGATCCATGAATTCATCCTTGTGTGTAACTTTGTCTTTTGTCATAGTAGCTTAGTACCTACACTTGTAGATGTTTTCTTCATTGTATTCTTGGGATATTTTTTGCTTCCTTGACAGAATAATTTTTTCAGGTGCAAAATTAGCCCTTGATTACATTATTACAAACATGTAACTCTTCAATTCAGCCTTATTTTTGTAGCTCATTTATGTGTTTAGACTGAGCATACTATTTAAAGGAACATGTGATAACTTTTAGCCAACATACGGTAGCAATAATTTCCTCCATTTGCTTTAAATAAATCAGAATATAAATTTAAATGGGCTCACACTTTATGCAAAACTCCAAAGCTTATTTTATATCTTTTCTTCATCACTGAGAAGCCGCTTTTTCTCTTTGTTGTCTTAGCATGTCTCCTCTTCACAGTCATCTCTGATTTATACCTCTTTGTGATCTTTTTCATTAGACTTTACCTATTCCTTTTAAAAATAATTTAATTATGGTAACTGACAATAGCTGTAATTTGCATAGCCCATTTTTTCGTTAGTATGCATATGTGTTTTCGTAGACATTCCCATTTCTTCTATAAAACATTCTGGTGAGTTATAGAACAGCTAACATTTTGTGAAATTTTAGTTACATCTTCTTTTCCTTGTAATTTTAAGGTGCTATAAAAATCTTTAAGACTCCCTTCCTGCATTATAAAAGGTGATTAAAATGTCCTTGAGTACATTTTAAAAGTATACTTGAGTACAACAAATAACTGAGGAAAGTATAAAATAACATTATGAATGTATTATAAATTACAAACAGAAACATAAGGTGTGAAGCAAATTTTATATTCTTCCAGTTTTTGAGAAAGGAATGCTCATATGTATTTTTGATGAATAATAAAGCATATTTTGTATGAGGTTTTTATCCACCTATGGTATAGGTCTTTCAGTATGTATACACTTCTAATTAGTAAAGTTTATTTTTAGAGCAGTTTTAGACTCATAGCAAAATTGAATGAAAAATACAAAGTTCCTATATATCCTTTATCCACACATGCACCACTTCCCTATCAACATCCTCCCCTGAGTAAGGTTTTCTGCATTGGTCTGTTAATACCCAAATTTTATATGAGGGCTCACTTTTGTTGTCATTCATTTTATGGCCTTTAACAAATATATTATATGTGTCAACTATTGTAGCATCATATTAAATAATTTCACTGCCCTAAAAATCCTTTGTGCTCTACCTATTTTTCCCTCCCTTTTTCTCCCTCCCTCCCTTCCCCACAGCAACCACAGATTACTTTCCTGTCTTCATAGTTTTACTTTTTCCAGAATAACATCTAACTGTAATCGTGCAGTATGCAGCTGTTGTAGATTGGCATCTTTCATTTAATACATATTTAAGACCTCCATATCTTTTCATGGTTTGAGAGCACATTTCTATTTAACACTGAATGGTATTCCGTTCTATGTATGTACCACAGTCTACCCCATCAACCTGAGGAAGGATATCTTCATTATTTCCAAGTCGCCATATAAATTATAAATAAAACTGCTACAAATAATCTGTGTGTAGGTTTTATGTGGATATGTTTTCAACTCATTTAGGTAACTATACCAAGCAGCGTGATTGCTAGATCATATATAAAGAGTATCTTTAGTTGTATAAAAGACCTCTAAACTGTCTTAAAGTGGCAGTACCATTTTGCATTTCTACCAGCAGTGAATCTCACCAGAGGAGCCTTCCCATCTTCCTCTCCAGCATTTAGTGTCAGTATTTTGGATTTAGCCATTTTAATTCGTATATGGTGACATCACGCTGATGTTTTAATTGCAATTCTGTAGTGACACATGATGTTGAGCATCTTTTTGTATACTTTATGCCATTTCTGTATGTTTTTTGGTGGTTTGTTTTAGTCTTATCCATTTTTTAATTGGGTTATTCATTATCTTATTAAGTTTTAATAGTCTTTTGGATAGTTCTTTATCAGATTTTTTTTCTTCTTTTTCAGTGCTGAGGATCAAACGCAGGGCCTCGGGCATGCTAGGCAAGCACTGTATTACTGAGCTACATCCCAGATACGTCTTTTGCAGTCCGTGGCTTGTGTTCTTGTTTCCTTGATACTGTCTTTCACAGAGCAGACATTTGTAACTTGAACGAAGTCCATCTTACTTTTTTTTTCATGGACTGTGCCTTTGGTGTTGTATCTAAAAAGTTATCACCATGCCCAAGTTCATCTAGATTTTCTCCTATGTTGTCTTGTGTAAGGAGTTTCATAGTTTTGTGTTTTACATTTGCATCTATGATTCATTTTGAGTTAAGTTTTGTGGAGGTTGTAAGGTGTGTGTCCAGATTCATTGTTTTGCATGTGAATGCCCAGTTGTTCCACAGCATTTCATAAATACTTATTATTCCCTTGAATTGCTTGTGCTCCTTTTTAAGAGATCGATTGACTATATTTTTGTGGGTTTATTTCTAAGCTCTCTGTTTGCTGATATAGTTGTGTACTACATATGTGCTTTAGCTAACACCATGCTGTATTGATTACAGTAGCTTTATAGTAAGTCTTAAAATTACAGTTTCAGTTCTCCAATTTTTTTTTTCTTCTTCAATATTGAGTTCACTATTTTGGTGTGCTTTGTTCATTTTTTTATTATTTTTTGCCTCTTCATGTAAACTTTAAATCAAGTTATCTATGTCTATAAAATACCTTGCTAGAATTTTAACTAAGATTGTGTTGAACCTCTAGATTAATTTGAGAGGAATTGATAATCTTGACAATATTGAATGTTCCTGTCCTTTCTGTTGTATTGAATGTTTCTCTGTTTTATTCTTTAGTATTTTTCTTTAGACTGTGGTAGTTTTCCTTATATAGATCTATGCATATTTTGTTAATTCGTACCTACATATTTCATTTTAGGGGGTTTTAATGTAAATTGTAGCATGTTTTTAATTTCAAAATCCACTTGTTCATTGCTGGTACTTAGGAAAGTAACTTTGTAGGTTAAACTTGTATCTTGAAGCCTTTTCATAATTGCTTATTAATTTTAGGAGATTTTTTGGTCAGTTCTTCAGGATTCTCCACATAGACAATCATGTCATCTGTGAACAAAACTAGTGTTATTTTTTTTTCTTCCCAGTCTATTACCTCTATGTCCTTCTTTTGTCTTCCTGCATTAGCTAGTACTTCTAGTATGATATTGAAAAGCAGAAAGAGCATCTTTGCCTTATTCTTGATCTTAGCAGGAAAGTTTCATGTTTCTTATCATTAAGTTATGACATTAGCTTTTAGGTTTTTGTAGATGTTCTTTATGACGTTCTAGAAGTTCCCCCTCTAGTCTTAGTTTTCTGAGTCTCCTCACCCTGAATGGATGTTGCGTTTTATAAAATGATTTATTTTTTACAACTATTGATATGTTCATAAGTTCATGTGATTTTTCTTATTTTGTTCTGGGTTTTTTGTGTTTTAGTACTGGGAGTTGAACTCAGGACCTCATGCTTGCCAGTCAGGCTCTGTGCCACTGAGCTGTATCCCCAGCCCTTGTTTCCTTTTTAGACAGGGTCTCACTGTGTGTCAGAGGCTGACTTTGAACTTGCAATACTCCTGACTCAGCCTCCTGAGTACTGGTTTTGTAGGTGTGCACCACCATGACAGGCGATTTTTCTTTTTCGACTCATTGATATAATGAATTTCATATGTTGTGACAACCTTGCACATCTGACACAAGTTTCACTTGATTTTGGCATGTAAGTCTTTATATAGAGTATTGAATTCAGTGTGCTAATGTTTTTGTATCTATATTCATGGGAAAATTGGTGTGTAAGTTTCTTATGTTTTTACCTGATTTTGGTAGTAGGATAATAGTGTCCTTATGAGATGAGTTCCAAAATATTCCATTTGCTTCTGTTTTTCATAAGAGATTATGATAGTATATTCATCTTTTTCACCCTGTAATTCCATCAGATTTTGCTTCATGCATTTTGAGGTTATTAATTCAGTTTCTTTAATGAATATGGGCCTATTCAGAATATTTGTTTCTTATTGGATGAATTTTTGCCAATTATTGATTTGAGGAATTGGTCTGTTCCAGCTGGGTTATCAAATTTGTGGATAGAGTTGCTTATAATATTTCTTTATTCCTTTAATGCCTATAGAATTGCAGTAATGTGTTTTCTTTCATTTTGGATATTAATAATTGCTGTCTGCTCTCTTATGCTTAGCCCTATTGCGTTTAACGATCTGTTCAGGTAGCCAGCATTTAGTTTTATTGATTCTTTTTTATTGACTTCCTGTTTTGATTTCATTGATTTGTTCTTTTATTATTTCTTTTCTTCTGCTTCTTTGGATTTAATTCACTCTTCTGTTTCTAATTTCCTAAAGTAGAAAATGAGGTGAGTGGTTTTAGATCTTTCTTCTTTTGTAATATATGTATTCAGTGCTACAAATTTCCCAGTAAGTATTGCTTTTATTCTGTCCCACAGATTTTGATGTGTTTTCATTTTTATTTAGTTCAACTTATTTAAAAATTTCTCTTGGGCTTTCTTTTTTCACCCAGTGTTATTTAGAAATGTATTGAAATTTTCCTATTATCTTTCTGATTCTGATTTCTATATTAATTCTATTATGGTATAAGAGCTGACATATCTCTTCTTTTAAATTTGTTACAAGGCCCAGAATGGCCTATTTGGGAAGTATCCTTATGAACTTGAGAATGTTGTTGGATGAAGTAGTCCATAGATGTTAATTCCACCAGTTGATTGATGATGTTGAGTTCAACTATGTCTTAATGATTTTTTTGCCTGGTAGATGTTCCCAATTTGATAGAGGGATGTTGATGTTTCTGACTGTAATAGTATGTTCATCTTTTTCTCCTTCAAGTTCTGTCACTTTTTGCCTCATGTATTTTGATGCTCTGATGATTGGCTTGTACTTCGTGTTCTCTGGATCTGTGGTTTGATGTTTGACTTAGTTTGGAGGAAATTCTTAGTCATTATTACTGTAAGCGATGCTTCTGTTCCTTTTCTGATATTTTCATTACATGTATGTTACATATTTTGTAGTTGTCCTACAGTTGTTGGATATTCTGTCCTTTTTATTTCAGTCTTTTCTCTTTTACTTTCACTTTTGAAAGTTTCTCTTGTCATACCATCAAGATTAGTGGTTCTTTCCTTGGCTCTATCTAGTCTCCTATTGAGCCCTTAAAAAGCATTCTTCATTTCTGTTACAGTGTTTTTTTCCTCTGGTATCTCATTTTTATTCTTTCTTAGAATTTTCATGTCTCTACTTACATTATCCATCTGCTTTTTTCATTAAAGACCTTGGCATGATAATAGTTTATAAAAAAATTCCTGTTCTGATAATTCCATCATTCCTATCACATCTGACTCTGGTTCTGATGTTTGTTGAGTCCCTTCAGATTGTGCCTTTTACTTTGCCTTGTAATCTTTTGTTGAAATGTAGCTATGATGTAATAGATAACAGTAATTATAAATAGACCTCTAATAATGTAGTAGTAAACTGTGGAGAAAAGAGAAGTATTCTGTGATAGATGTCATTCTTTTGGTTAGCTTTTGCTCCTGGGCTGTGAATTTTACTAGTGATTTTTCAGTTTTGTTTCCTCTTTAGGTGGGTCAAGATAGCTGGAAAGGGTTGACTGTGTATTTGCACTTCCCCTGGAGAAAGTTAGAATTAACTAGAATTGACCATTTTCTTTTCCCTAGGTAGGTGAAACTGATAAATCCCCCAGCAGATGAGACTGAACCAAAATGATTTCTTCTGTGGGCAAGCAGTATTATGAGTAGACTCCTGTGGCATATTTTTAGATGATTATTTTTTTCTTCCTCTTGGAAACCAGAAGAGTTTTTTTTTTTTTTTACTTTTAGATGCTGGTAGAGTTTCTAGAGATAGAAGTCACAAAAGTACGGGAGTTCTCCTAAGATTAATTGCTCAGGAGTTTCAGACTTGTTGGCACTGAGCCTGAGTGGTTCATCAATTATAGTCTTTTTCTGTTCTGATAGTGGTTCCCATGAAGACTTCTTCTCTGGTAAGTTGTGATTCTCTATATCTGCCTGTCTGTCTCTACAGCTTTGGGGACAGTAGTTTGCTCACTTACCTCATCTTCTCTGAAGGATCTAATGAGAGTTACTGGTTTTTCATTTTGTTCAGCTTTTTTACTTGATGTTAGAACAGAGTGACTACTTCTAAACTTAGATATTTACCAAAAACTGGGATCTATAGTATTGTTTTGCTTTGTTTTAAAGGCTTATCTTCCTTAATCTTCATTTTTAAGACAAGCATAAAAAATTTAGGATATAGTCATCATATTTCTAGAAAAGAGTGAAATTAATTATATATATTATATCAAGAAACAAAGTCTCAGTAGACTAGAACTATAACTAACATGACTTAGATAAAGTTTTTTAGGAGCTGGGTGTTGTGGTGCATGCCTGTAATCCCAGCTACTCAGGAGCCTAAGGCAGGAGAATCACAAATTCATGGCCAGCCTGGACAACTTCTCAAGACTTGTTTCAAAATTTCAAACAAAACAAAACAACAAAAATCAACCAAAGGAGTATAGCTCAGTGGTAGACTCATCTTACCCAGCATATATGAGCCCTGGGTTTGATCCCCATCAAAAAACAAAACAAAGCAGGAATAAATTTGAGGTATGTTTGAGTCTGAAAGTTATCTGATCAGATAAGGATATGCTTGGTAAAGGTTTATAAACAGCATAAATTAAGAAAATTGAAGAAATAACATTTCATTTCCCATTGGATCAAATTGTAGTTCCTGAATGGCCTGCAGATTCTCTTAGAGGCTTGTATACCTCCATGTCATTGTTTTGTTGCTGCTTCTTTCTGTACCTATGAGTAGAAAGGTAGACATTGATGTGTTTTTTTCTTGTGTTTATTCCTTTGTACCTGCTTTTCTCCTTGTTTGGAATATCTTTGCCTCTGCCTGTTTTGCCCAGCTAAGCCCTACTTAGTTTTCTGGCCCTAATTTATGTTGAGTTATTGACTAGTTCTATAAAGTAAAAAAAATTAAATTGAGGACTTTTCTTTCGTTGCTGAAACAAAATACCGGACACCCAAAATTAGGGAAGGAAAGGCTTATTTAGCTTACCATTTGTGGAGGTTTTTCATTCCATAATCAGCTGGCTCCAAGGCAGGGTGGCATGGCACAGGGGCAACACTTCAAGGCAGCAGAAGACAGCAAAAGCAAAAGGAGGGAGAACAAGCCTCCTTTCCTCCCTTTTGTTGTAAGCAGGCTACCACACCCTAGAGCACATGTAGCACTCACACCATCTTGGTGTCCTCCTCTCCTCTTGCACAGGGCGAGGATGTTTACAAAGTGAGGACCCTGGCCCCCTGCTGAATTGCTTCATTAAACTTCTAAACTTCTCAAGTTGACCAGTGTATCAACCAGTGTAGATATTCAACTTTTTTTTTTTTTTAACATGGAAAGACCAGTGAGATTCAACTTTTAATTCTACCCAGTAAGCCAATTTTTTAAAAAGTTATGAGCCTGAATTCTAGCCTTTGGTAAGAACAAACATTTCAATGTAGAAAAAAAAATAGAGTGACATAGTTTTAGACTACAATACTTTTGGATTAAATAATTTTGAATTTGTATAGATTTTATGGTTTGCTTATGTTGTTGAAAGCTGCTGAAAACTTAGTTATAGACTACTAGTGATGAAAGACCCAACACTGGCCAGTCACCTGTTCCTACTGTTCTAAGCCTGAATGAACTATTCTTCTTCCCTGATACTCTTGCAACCTTTTTTTTTGTTTTTTTTTTTTTTTTTGCGGCACCGGGGATCAAACTCACAACCTTGCACTTGACAGACAGGCGCTTAAGCCACTGAGCCAAACTCCTGGCCCTACTCTTGCAACTTGATATAAGACTAGAATACTAGAAATAAGCCTGATTGAAGGGGCCTTAAAGCTGTAAGTTTTACATCTCTTCAGTTGGTGGTTGTTTGGTTAGCACTGCTCCAAGGTAACTTTTGTGGTGCTCTTCCTCATGCCATCGCTTTCACCATTACCACTATCATCATATAGGGTTTTTGTTGTCACTTTCTTCTGTTTTTTGTTTTAAACATACTAATATGATCAGGTTTCAACAAAACTATCTTTGCTCACAAACCATTCTGTCTCATTTATGTAGATAGCACTTTTCTGTTTTTTTTTTTTTTTTGGTACCAGAGCACGACCTCACCCTTGCCAGGCAGTTGCTTCTGCCACTGAGCTATATCCCTGGCAATTGTTTTTCTTACCATAGAGTATATACTCCATAGGTTAAGTTAAGAAAAATAATTCCACAATTTAGCACATGCTACAAACAATCATGAAAGTGCTGTGAGCCTTGATTTTGGGAGTGCAAAGAAAGTTGACCAATTGACAAGTTCACAAACACGGAATGAATGAATAATGAGGATTGACTGTATAAGTAAGATATTTGGAACTGGTTCTGTTATGAGCGCCTGATTAAATATTAGCTGCTACTTTTTACTATTGTCATTATTCTCCTCATCACCATTCACCATTCTTTTAGGCATCTTGTGATGAGATTCAAACTTGTGTGTCATTAACCTTTTGTGTAATAGGTGTAGAATACAGTGAAAACTTCACTTCGTACATTATTTGGCTTTTAAATTTATACTTTTTAAAAAATTTCTTTAGCTCCTAACAAGTTATTGGTATATATTTTCACCATTTTAAATATTCTATTTGTAATCATCCTTCAGAATTTTTAAATTTCTCTTGTAAGTAAAGAATTTAAACCTGGAATAGGAATATGAAGTTCCTTTTAAGATCTTGTTGCTTCCTCATGCATTTACAATAAGAAAAAGAAAGACAGGAACTTTTTTCCTCTGTTTTTATCAAGGTAAAAAAGAGGAAAGTTTGTTTTAGAATTATTTCTCAAAGAATACCATAGCCACCTCATTGTTTGATATTCTTTTTCCTATTATATGATACTTTTTAACCCATTTTAATGTCTGTACTTTACTATCCAAATTTCTAATGTCTTACTATTTTTGTGTTAAATATGATGTTCACATATATCATTCTTTTATTAATCCATCCCAATGTTTTATTGATATCAAGTCCTATAACTTTGTAATTTTTATGGAAGAGCATTTACATACGAATTTTTAATGGTTCATGAAGAGAATGACTATTAATAAATATACTGAAGCTAGGCATTGTGGCACACGCCTATAATCCCAGCACTCGGGATACTGAGACAGGATTGTTGGAAGTTCGAGACCAGCCTGGGCTACAAAGTGAACTCAAGACCAGCTTGAACTGCATAGGCAAGATCCTGTCTCAAAAAGACCAAAAAAAAAAAAAAACAACAACAACAAAAAAAAAGTAAATTGACTATTTTCCTCTTTATCCCCCATGATCCGAAAGCTTACCATAGTTTTACTACTTCAGAGAGTAACGAGAATAAAAATAAGAGCTAGGATACGTAAGATTATGAGCTTGGTATATAGGAAGTAATAAATGGTAATGCATAGGGAAAAGACACTTTGTTTATACATTTGAAACATAAAGAGTCACAGCATTTGTGAAACTGATTTTCATGTTTTAAACCAACCTTGCTTCCTAGAATTCTGTTTTAGTCACCTTTTTATCTTTAAGACTGATATAATACAGCAAATTATGGCCATTTAATTAAAATTTGTTTAATAAATAGAGGAAAAAAGAAATAGTGTTAAAAGAATTGTTGTCGCCCAGTGTGTTGGCACACGCCTATAATCCCAGCACTCAGGAGACCGAAGCAGGAGGTTTGCCACAAGTTCGAGGCCAGAGTGAGCGACATAGTGAGACCCTGTCTCAAAAAACAAAAATAAAACCAAAAAACAGAACCGTTACATGTTTTAAAACAACCTGCTTATTTAGACCAGTTTAAGAAATGACTATAGTGAGATAATACTTATAATCATATAACTACAGAAAGCAGGTAGTACTGCTGTGTGTACATACATGTGAAAATCAAAGGTCTTATACATATGACCAGGTTCCTAGTAAACTATTTCTGAGCAACTGCTGTATTAACATATGCCATTTGGAGATTCAGACTGACAAACACTGTATACATATTTTGTCTTAGGATGAGAAATGAAACATGTTTTATTTCTGTAAAGTTTAAAGTCCATGCAATCAGGGTACACAGCAGAGAAATCAGTTGTTTATCTAATTGTGCATGGCGGTGAAAGCTTCCAGGACCCGAGTATCAGTCATACAATTTCAGGTATGTCAGAGCCCAACACCTGATAGTTTATCTGTCCCCTTCAGACTCAGGCTCCTATAAATGGGGTTGTAACAGAGCAGGATACAGTCTTACCTGGATATATACTGAAATAGGTTGCATTCGGACTGCATATACCTTATTAATCTCAGAGTCATACAGTGTATATAACTGCTAGAGGACAACATATGTACACTTTAGAAGGATGGACAAATTCCTCATTCTTAAGCTAACATGACTGTATTGAAATTCATTTCTTAGTTTAGAGTTGTTTAACTAGATGAAGATCAACTGTTCAGTCATCTGGTAACAGACTCTTAAACCAGCTATAGAGATTATCTAGTCATAGAAAATTCCTGATGGAAATTTCACACAAACCTCTGTTGAGTGGTACCACATAAAGTAAACGACCCTTAGACCAATATTATACATAGCTGTATCATGGAGTAGATTTTAAGTTTTTGCAGCTTGAGTTTATAATTAAAATGTTTTTATATATATTTTACTTACCGGGGATCAAATTCACAGCCTCGTGCCTGCCAAACAGGCGTTTAAGCCACTGAACCAAACTCCCAGCCCTGGTTTTTTGAGGCAGGGTCACACTATGTAGCTCAGGCTGGCCTTGTGCTCGCATTGTAGCCCAAGCTGGCCTCGAACTCGAACTCACAACGCTCCACCTACCTCAGCCTTGCGAGTGCTAGGATTAAAGGTGTGCACCACCACACCCGGCTCACCATTGTAATAGTTGCAAAAATAATATTAAAGAAATTACGCTGGACATGACAGCACCCTGTCATCCCTGCATTCTTTTTTTTTTTTTTTTTTGGTGGTACCAGGGATCAAACTCACAACCTTGTGCCTACCAGATAGGTGCTTAAGCCACTGAGCCAAACTCCCGGCCCTAGTTTTTTGAGGCAGGGTCAAACTATGTAGCTCAGGCCATCCTTGCGCTCACGTTGTAGCCCAAGCAGGCCTTGAACTCACAATGCTCCTCCTACCTCAGCCTCCTGAGGGCTGGGATTAAAGGCGTGCACCACCACGCCCAGCTCATCCCAGCATTCTTGAGAGGCCGATGTAAGAAAATGCAAGTTCGAGTCCAGCTTGGAAAACTTAGCAACTTGGTGAGATCTTGTCTCAAAATAAGTTTTAAAAAGTCTGGGAAGGTAGCTCAGTGCAAATAATCCCCCCAAAATTATTATTTGAAGTGTAAAAAATGAGAAATGTTTAAATCTTTTTTTTGTTTTGTTTGTTTGTTTGTTTTTTGGTCTTTTTGAGACAGGATTTTGCTATGGCATTCAGACTGGCCTCGAACTTACTGTGTAACTAGGCTGGCTGGAACTCACAGCAGTTCTGCCTCAGCCTCCCAAGTGCTAGGCATGTGCCACCATGCCCAATGAAAAATGTTTAAATCTTACCGGAAGACAGAAAAGGCATTATTTTTTGTATTTCTCAAGGTATAACTTAGTTATGATCCCAAAGAAGGGATGTAGAAATTTATGTGTTGTACTAGTCAAAATCTAAGAAGCACAGCCAACAACTGACTGTTTTTCCCTCACCTCCACAATTAACCATAGTCGATGTTGTTCTACTATACTGCTTTCATTTGATTTCAATATTGATTAAAGAAGATTCTTACTGCGTTTGATAGAGGTCGAAATAAACTTGGAAACTATTGAGATTCTTTTATAAGTGAGGTCTAAAATAATTGTTTATGTCTACAAGTACAATAGATTAAATAAATGTGAAAGAAACCTTGTCAAGATTTGGAATAGTATTATAGATTTTACTTTTTAAAATACTAAAACATGATTGAGGTAGTAGACACCAATAGCTATGTAGTAATTTCTTCATTACAAGAGAAAGTTTTTATTTTGTGTCAGCCTTCATATTTTGCAATAAGTAGCCAGGTATAGTGGCACATGTCTGTAATCCCAGCACTCAGGAGGCTAAGGCAGGATTGGCTCGAGTTGAAGGCTAATTTGGGCTACATAGTGAGACGCTGTCTCAAAAAAATATATATATCATATTTTGCAGTAAAAAATACTTAGAGTAAATATGATTTTTAACTATTTGAAATATTTAATGGTCAGTATTGCTGACTTTATGATTTGTCCAAATTAGGCAAAAAGGGCACCTAGCTGTAGAAAGAGCTAAACAAGTAGAAGAATTTCTACAACGAAAGCGGGAAGCTATGCAGAATAAAGCACGAGCTGAAGGACATATGGTATGACTTTTTCTTGAGCTTTTGATCGTATTAGTATTCAAAGTAAAATTCTGGAATAATGTAAGTATAAATAAAAAGAGTTATGGTGGGAAAGGTGGCATGTGCCTAAAATACCAGAACTTGGGAGGCTAAGGCAGAAGAATGGCAGATTTGAGTGCTGCTCGAATAACTTAGGGAGACCCTTTCTCAAAATTTACAAATCCCAAGGGGTGGGGATGTACTCAGTATGGTGACACTAGAATCAATCTCTGATACCATCATTTGAATATTTTTAATAAAGATTCTCAAAAGTAATTTGCAGACTATAAAGTTCTGAAATATCTTACTTAACCTGTATTCTGCTATGTGTTTTATACATAAAGTGAATTCTATCGTTGCTTTGGTTTCTTTCTCTAAAGAGAATGAGTATAGCCACTCAGATATTGGAAAATTGAGTTCTCAAATTAATGGAATATTTTCTCCAACGTATTTTTGGTTTTAAATAGTTTTCAGTAACTAAGAGTCTTAGAAGAAAAATGGGAAGTAAATATTTAGATAAATATGTGTGCAGCTGTATTTGCTCAGAAACAAATTAGGACAAAATTAAAGCTTCTAGTTATGTTATTTAATTCCTGTATCCTAGAATATACTTTAGGTGATCATTCCAATAGTTCAGACTCTGTAATTTTGGCATGTAGAGGTACACAAAAATTTTTTTGAATCTTTGTTTACAAAACAACTAATGATTATTTCTGTCAGCTCATCACCCTTGAAACATCCCAGTCATATAAAAAGTAATTCAATTAGATGGTAATATATTTTGATTAGACTTATTACATACTATAATTTTATAGATGGTGAGTTTATTAATGTAGTTATTCAATATAAGACTTTTTCTTTGAAATGGTGTCATAGAAAAATAGTTACAATTTTTAATGTTCATGTTTTCACATACATGTTTGTTCTCTTAATATCTAGAATTAATCTGTATTTTTACCCTTCTTCTACATAGAAGAATACCTCCTGCCTTTCCCATTCCCATTATCTCTCTGTTAATGGTTTCTAGAATTTTTATTACAAATTTTTACTCAAAATATTTTAAGATTCTTACTAGATTTATCAATATTTAATATTTTTTTTCCTTGACATCATTCCTTATATTCCACTATTCAGCTCTAGTTTGCTTCATGCTAGTGAATATCCTCTGGGTAATTCTTTTAAAGAGAAACTTTCCAAGATTTTTTGAGAAATGTTCTTATTTTGTTATCACATTTGAATGATAGTTTGTAGTGATAATCTACTGGTGGATTTGATTAGTATTTGTATGTATGAAAAAGATGCTTTTCCTTTGTTTTCAACAAAATTTTTGCTGAATATTGTTCTATACATTAAAAATTTTTTTGCCCTTTAAACTTGTTTCTGAACTTACCTTTAGAGCATCTTGGATCTGTGATTTTATTTTTTTACTAAATTTGGAAAATTTCAGCAACTATTTCTTCAAAAACTTTCTTTCTGTTTTCCACTGCCCCTCTCCTAGAACTTCAGTGTACATATATTAGATGTTTATTGTTCTGCCAATGACTTGCCACTGATACCTTTTCTCCCTTTTTTTTCCTCCCTATTTTGTTTTGAATTATTTTTATTTCTTTAAGTACTTTTTTTCCTCCATATTTTGTCTTGGATTATTTTTATTTCTTTAAGCACACTAATCTTCTGCTCTGTCTATTGTGTTAATTTTTTTTATCTCAGATAGTGGATTTTTGATTGGTACTAAGGGCCACATATGAGCCAAGCAGTCTAGCACTAAGTTATACCCCCCATCCAGTAATTCTATACTTGGGTATATACTCCACAGAAAAAAAGGCTTTTTTTTTTTTTTTTTTCACTTAAAAACTTATTCATGAAGCCGGGCGCGGTGGTGCACGCCTTTAGTCCCAGCACTTGGGAGGCTGAGGTAGGCGGAGCTCTGTGAGTTCGAGGCCGGCTTGGGCTACAACGCTAGCGCAAGGCCGGCCTGAGCTACATAGTGCAACCCTGCCTCAAAAAACCAAGGCTGGGAGTTTGGCTCAGTGGCTTAAGTGCCTGCCCTGGCAGGTGCGAGGTTCTGAGTTCGATCCCCGGTGCCGCAAAGAAAAAAAAAAACAAACTTATTCACGAATAGTCATAACCACACTAATCATTATTTTGGTTTTTTTTTCCTTTGGTCTCTTTCATTGTTTTCTGAAACTTTATTCATAATAGTAAAAAA
Organism: Dasyprocta punctata; assembly: GCA_004363535.1. Classification (NCBI taxonomy): domain Eukaryota; kingdom Metazoa; phylum Chordata; class Mammalia; order Rodentia; family Dasyproctidae; genus Dasyprocta; species Dasyprocta punctata. The sequence goes on from RJWM01020451.1 coordinate 19,700, forward strand.
GCATGAAATCACCCAAATGTCCTTCAGTAGGTAAATGGATAGAAAAACTAGACCATGCCCTATATTCATATCATGAGTGCTGTTCAGTAGCAATGAATAAGGAATAAATTATTAATGCATGCAATACTTTGAAAGGACCACAAGAAAGTAATATGGAGTCAAAACAATTAATTTCACTAGGCCTTATATTGTATGAGCTTATGAGATGTAATTATAAAGATGGAGAACAGTTTTATGGTTGACCAATTAGAGATGATATTGGTGTATGTGACTATAAAACATGGTAATGATACAGTTAAGTATTTTGATTGTGGTATGATTACACAAGCCTGCACATGTGATAAAATTATTTGGATTCACATGCACACAGATACAAATGTGTGCATGTATAACTTGTGAAACCTCTTGAGCTTATACCAGTGTCAGTCTCATGATTTTGATAATGTGTTACAGTTACCCATAAATTTGGGAGAAGCAGATGAAGAGTACATGGGAATCTCACTGTACAGATCTTTTTGTAAATCTGTAATATTTCAAGCTAAAAAAAAGTCTGTTTTTTAACTTCAAAGTAACTCAAAATCTTCTGTTTCTCACGTATCATGAAAGGAAGATATAGTCTCTAGCATTGCTCGGTTTACTGCCACCTATTCTCCAGAAATTCTGCAGATACAACTACATATCTTTTAAACATTCAGCTGGTATCTTTGCCTGGCACTGCCTGTTTCTTAACATATTTGACCTCCTACATCCTTTGTCCTGTATCCAAAATGCTTAAGTAACTGATAAGATAATGTCAGGACCTTCTTCAAAAGGGGAAGAAACTGAGTGAATAAAAAGTCTTTTGTCAGGACGAAAAGGGCTGGACACACTCATTTAGTAGTATGTTTTTGTTCTGTCATGTCTGTGAAGTAAATGGTATTCTGCCAGATCTAGCAAGTTTAAGTAACTTTATTTAAGGTTATCTGCGTGTATGACACTGACAAAACCATGCACAAACAGACTTTAGAATCTCTAGGCCATGTTCTTAACTTCATACTGCTTTTGCAGCATTGTTACACATTCTGATGAGTGCTGCTTTGCCCAGTATATAAACAATGGTATGGCAAGTCTGAGGAGGCACAGTTAACTCACTGAAAAAGTCTGTGGCAAAACTTTCCGGAGTATTTGTTTTGAATTTTACAAATTAAGAAAAGTTAGCCATTTTAACAAGAGAAGTGAGATCATAGTGCAGTACACAAATAATAAATAGTTTTCATGGCTAGAACTAGAATTTTACAATTGAGCAGTGGCAGGGTTGAAATGGAAATGGCTAGATCCCAAGTAACCTGAATAGATTAAAATCAAGTGATAATGGAAACCACAGAAGGATTAATGGGGTTTGGTATGAAATAGAATTTTAGAAAGATTACTCCCAGTACATTGTAAGAATAGATGGAAGATGTGAGACTAAAGTTAGGGAGATGAGTTTGGAAACACTTGGAAATCCGGGAATTGAAAGAAGAAGGCCTGAGTCAAGGCAGAAACTAAAGTCATAAGTTACAGGTTTATTAGGAGATAGAATTGTTAATTAGTCAATCATTTGTATATGACATGTGATACAGACAAAGATAAGCCAACTTGCTGAACTGGGTGACTGATCGTGATCAGTAACTAAGTTAGTGATAAAATTACATAATTAAAGGAATTAAAGAGATGGTATGAAAAGTCAGGCTTATAAATTGTTGATATAGCTTTGCTGCATAAAAGAACTGTTCAAATACCAATTTAATCAATTTAAACTATTTCAAGAGAAAAGGGTCTGTGAGATTTGGAATTTGTTGTTGTTTTTGTTATTTGAGACAGTTTTGCTATGTTGCCTAAAGCCACCCTCAATGTGCTGGACTCTGGCTACACTCCTACCTAGCCTGTAATGTAGTCTGATGTGTTGATTTAGTTTTTTCTTTTTAAAATTATTGATATATTTCAGATGTGCATAGTAATAACATTCAGCATAAAGACTTTGTACCTATACATGATATATCTTGCTTCTTCTTTTTTCCCATTCCCCTCCCCTCCAACCCCTCTTCCCTTTCTTATTTACAGAAGCTGTGTTTCCATTTTTTTCTATTCTTTTTTTTTTTCCTTGTCCCTTCTTTCCTTTCCCCCACCCCACTCCCTTGTTGGCAGTATATATTAAAGCCTGCAGATAAGGAAGTCTAGAGAATGAAACACTAGAAAATATTTACATTTAGCAGTGAGTCAAGAAAGAAAAAAAAAACACTTGAGAAAAATAGCAAAGATTGGAAAAATATAGGAGAGTTAACAAACACTGAGAGAGAAGAGAGACTTTAAAAAGTGTTAGTTACAGAAGATTTATTTAGTGGAATGTTATAAATAGTATATTATCATTTAAGAGTAATGCTTTTAAGAAGCAATAATTGAATATGAAAGAGAATATGAAATGGACTGAAAATCATGATAATTGTATTAAATCCTAATTTCTATAAAAATAAACATGTTTGCATGCATATGAATAAAAGAAAATTTGGAAGATGCTGTCCTGAATTTTAAATTTCTCAGATATTAGAACTATGCATGACTCATATTTTCTTTATTTTATACATTTTCTGCAGTGAACCTATATTGTTAGGAGAGAAAAGTATAGAAACTTTAGTCAAAACTGAGTTTCAGTGGAAATAAGTTCAAAAATTGCTTAGAAAGCTCTTTGTGAATCGTTTCTAAGGATCTCAGTGATCTTGGAAAATTCTCATAGTGGAACCAGAAACCAGACTGTAAGGGGTTAAAAAAAAAAGAATCGTATTCAGGAAAATGGAGATGATGAATATAAAAGCACAGTTCAAAAAACTGATAAAAATACTAGACAAAGAAGTGAAACTAAGAATTTTTTTTAAGTTAGAAGAAACTTGAAGCATGCTTGCATGCTGAAGGAAGAGAAACTAGATAATTGGAGAAACTGGTGGTTTTATTAAAGTATATTAATTTCCTCTTAGGTAATTCCATGATAATATTTTTAAAATGAGTTAATTGATCATTAGCAGTATAGTGACAGAACATTCCTGAGAGCAAGTAGTTTGATTTAGGTCTTACAATTAACATACAACATACTTGCTGAGTTCAGTAATAAGCGTGTGTGAATATGTGTGTATGTGTGTGTTATTGCATGTGCATGCACATATATATGTGCAGTGTGTATATACACCTATGTAGAGATGGAGTGGCCCTTTGAAATGATGGGCCCTTTTTAGAGTAAAGAACTGACTGCGGATTTATGTAACCCATAAAGGGGTTTGAATGCCTCTTTAAAATACCACATGGATATTCCTAGGTAAGATGATGATGTAGCCCCAGTTGTTCTTTAAACTTAGTACATTAAATGATAAACAGGGAATCCTGCAAAACCTGGCAGCTATGTATGGAGGCAGGCCCAGCTCTTCAAGAGGAGGGAAGCCAAGAAACAAAGAGGAAGAGGTATGCTTCCGCATGTTCGCTACCTCCATCACACAGTCATAAAATTTTGAGTTTATCGCTTTCCTTTTTTGCATGGTTTAAATTCTTAACAATTACTTGAAGATTTTGCAAGTCTATAAGGATTGCTTACTATATTTTGACTTAATATAATTGTGCTGTGTTGTAATTTTGCCCCATAACCATTATTTAGTCTTCTAAGTTCAATTTCTTTTCTTTTGATAAAATTAAAAATATGTAATTATAATGTATTTCTTTTCAGAAAAAATTGCTCTAAATTAAACTCTTGGAAGCTAATATTATTTTGCCATTAACCAAATTTCAGAACTTTTATTTCTTGTATTTAGATTAACCCTGTTCCTCAAATTGAGTTTTTTTAGCATTAAAAATGGTAGTAATTTTTCTTTTAAATGAATATGCTGAGTGTTTTTCCTTTTTATAGGTTTATCTGGCAAGACTGAAGCAAATAAGACTACAGAATTTCAATGAGCGTCAGCAAATTAAAGCCAAACTTCGTGGTGAAAAGGTAAGTTAACAATTAATTTCTTACAAAGTAATTGAGGCGTAGGGATGTAGCTCACTTGCCTAGCATGTTTAAGACCCTAGGTTTGTTTCCCCGTAAAACTACCCCAAAAACAAATAAATAAATGGAAGTAATTGATGATATCATGATACATTAAGATTAAAAATTTAGTAACAAAATAAAGACTGATGTAGACAGTGAAAATCAAAGACCAGGAAACTATACCTAGGCAAAAGTAAATCTTATTTATAGAATTTAAAATTTATAATACCATTCATTACAGAATAATTCTGAGAGAACAGTAAAACTAGTGTCCATGAAATGATTAATGTGTGTTTTATATCATTATTTTTTATTTTTTATTTGATTGTACATGGAGTTGATGGTTATGAAGAATTCATTTGCAGCTTTCAAAGAAAACTAACAGTGTTGGCAATTTCTTGGTTTACATTTTTAGATGTTAGTTTATTTATATTATCTATCACAGAGGTCTGCACTGAACTTACAGGTTGTATCCCAAGTGGTGAGCTTATCTACTTTATTTTGTAGAAAGAAGCTGATAGTTGCGAAGGACAAGAAGGAAGTGAAGAGGCTGACTTGAAGCGCAAAAGAATTGAATCTATTAAGGTCTGACTAGAAATAATACAGTTTCTTGGAGAAAATTGAAAGCAAATGTGGAAAATTGTATTTTACACAGTTATTTTATTCTCATTTTATTTTTTACTCTTTTTCCTTCGTTTTTTGGCTTTTGAAAAATAGTGTTTTTGTCTCTTTAGATTATATTTATAAAGAGCAATTAGATGAAATAGTAGCCTCAATACATAAAACTATGAAACAGTACTACTAAAAAAATATGATAACATTAAAAATGAAATACAGCTATCCATTTCCCTGGAGTTATGTACAATAATCATTTTATATTTTAATTTCAGTCTATTATATCAGCATTTATTTTCATACAGCAAATATTTACATATTAAGCAAAAAGTATATTTCAAGCCAGACTCCAGGGCCTACTGATTAGAGTGAGCTTACATTTTTGTTCTGGATCAACATAGACTCTTCTTTGTTGGCTAGTAAGTCAGTATATTCAAGGACCCGGGGCCACATTGCCCGTTTCTGATAACTGATTTTGTTGATCATCTTTATTTTCAGACCCAGACAAATGCACGTGCTGCTGTACTAAAAGAACAACTAGAGCTAAAGAGAAAGGAAGCATATGAGAGAGAAAAGAAAGTGTGGGAAGAACATGTAAGAATTAACTCATATTCTTAATCCTGCTTATATTAATACTCTTACATTTCTTGCTAGGAAGTAAATCAGCATCATAATTTCATGATTTTTTAATTTTTTGTTCTCATTCTTTCTTATCCTGTCTCTTTTTTTGTTTCTATAATAAATTTAAGGACAGTCTATCAAGAAGTCATTGTAGGGTTTGATTTGAAATGAGAACTTATTTTATTTACCTTTAAATTTTTTAATTTTATGTTACCAAGTAGCCAAAGACCCAGCATCATGTAATAACATTTTCCTTCTGCCACTAATTTATAATGCCATCTTTATTGAATTCTTATCTATGCTGAAGAGTCAGTGGAAAAGTCAGAATTCCAGAAGTCACAAATAAAACTGAGGCTGTAATCCCAGCACTCAGAAGGCTGGGGCAGGAGGATTGTCCCAAGTTCAAGGCCAGTTTGGGCTACATAGTGAGTTCAAGGCTAGTCTGATAGTAAGACCCTGTCTCAAAAACCCAAAAAGAAAATAAAAAATAAATAAAATTGAGGGCTTTTCAATAAATTACCCTTTATTTTCATTTGAAGTAATTTTAGGTAAAAATTGTTCTAAGTTCTCTACACTCAACCAGTTATATTTTCTCTTTCACTTCAAAAGTCTAGCAGTGAAGAACTCTCTTTCATCTTATTCCCCTTTTTCTTCCCTAAACTTCTGACTGAGCATGAATAAACTTGAATAATAAAACAATAACTAACTATGGTAGTTCTCTAGCTTCTCCAAGATTATTTCTTGACCTCTTGTCTAGAATTTCACTATGTGGCTTTAAATTACCATGCTCTTTGAATCATGTTTTTAAATTCAATGTTTCTTATTTTTCTTTTGCTTTTTATAAAAAGACACATAATTGTTAGGGCGTTAATGTGAAACAATAACTTTCACTTTATCACTTGTTAGTTCACTAATTAAGTATAATTTGCTAATAATCACTTTCACTAATGTAGTACTTTTTCCTCAAGAGAAAGCTATAGCAACCAAATCAGTGATAATTATCTTCATAGTTAGAGGCAATGATTGGTTCTATTACCCAAGTCCCTTTCAAACCTAACCTGATGAGGAAAATAGCTGTGAACTTATATTTGGTGACACACTTATATAACAGTTGGGAACAATCTGCTTTATTTCTCCTGGGATTGTATTCTTAGTCAAGAATTAGAAACATCCCAGCCTATGCTGATTTTCAAAGTGAGCAAGGACTCTCAGGATGAGTCGGTATAACTACCTGTGTGTGTGTGAATACGTGTGCATGTGTGTTTTAAGTTAGCTTTTCTCATAGCAGGTCTGCTGTTCTCATCCACTGTAGTACCACAATTACAAGCTATTTTATGATTTTTTGTCTTTTAATAATTCTTTCCAGCATTCCACATAGCCCATGTCGGTGTTTAAAATAGTAATTTATCCTTTAAATATGATGAGCTGATGCTTAGTCCAGTTTGGCTTAATTTTTTAAAAATGTGAACTGTTATGCAAAATGACATGGGGCATCCGAATATTTGATAATAATCTGCATGGCTCTCATTATGCAGTACCCCGTAATCTTGGAGATTTGGTCAACCACTGCACTGCCTACCTACTCCCATCGGCATATGCACATGCAGGCCCTATTTTGGCAACAGGCCTGTATAGTCCTCTTGCTTTACTGCATTACCTGTATTCTCCCAAGATAGGACAAATGGTTGTGTCTTAGTTCTTTCTGTAATTGGCATGTGGGGTAGTGGTACACCACCTTAATCAAAGAGTTACACTCTTTTCTCTAGTCATGAAGGATCTACTCACTCACTTGAGTAACTCAGAATGTTATGCTTCCAACAGCAAAAGTTAATACATTGCAGAGAACCCAAAGCAAGAGCTTTGTCATGTTTTTTTCCTAAAATCTGCTCTTAGTAGACTGAAATGTGGCCCACAAACACATTTAATGCAATTTTAAGCATAATTTCATAGTAGTTTTCTTAAGAGCAGTTTCTTAGACTTCTTTTAATAGTTTATTTCTCACTTTCCTACATTATTGTTTTGTTGTTTGTTTATTTGTTTTGAGCTTTGAACTTGCAGTGATCCTCCTGCCTCAATCTCCCAAGTGCTAGGATTACAGGCCTTCACCACCACACCCAGTCCTACATTTTTAATAATACCACAACTACTGTACAAGAGTTAGTATAAACCTTTACATGCTTACTTAGTAGCCAAGTGTTATAATTTAAATCTAGAATCCCTCCCCCCCAAAAAAAAGCTCATGTATTCAGGGGTGGAGTTTTTGGATGGTAACTGAATCATGGGCGTATGAAAGTCGCGTACTATGTATTGGATTGCAATCTGTTATCCCCTACATATCCATTAATTTTTGCTTTATGTACTTAGATGCTCCAATGTTGGGCTGCATATATATTCTTATGATTGTTATAACTTTTTGACAAGTTGACCCTTTAATCATTAAATAATAACCATGTGTATCTATTCTGACCATTTTGACTAGAAGTATATTTTATCTCATAAAAGCATGGCCACCGCTTTTCTCTTTTGGTTCCCATTTCCACTCAGTATCTTCTGTGTGTTCACTTTAAGTGTCTGTGTGTCCTTAAGGCTAAAGTGAATCTCTTGACTGCAGTGTATAGTTGGATCTGTTTTTTTAATCCACTCAGCTATTTGCATTTTTGATTGGACAGTTTAATCTACTTACATCCAGAGTTATTATTGACAGTTAAAGATTTAGTCTTATAATTTTAAAAATTATATTCTGGTGGTTTTGTAGATCCTTTGTTCCTTCCTTTATTGCCTTTATGATGTGATAATTTTCTATAAATGCTAAATATGACTTCTTTCTAATTTGTGTGTCAGCTGTAGTTCTTTGCTTTGTCGTCATGAAAAAGCTTATGTGAAACATTTTAAAATTGTAATAGACTGTTTTACTTATCATCATTGCAATAATGAAATATGCCGAACTTAATTTTGTATTTACCTCTACCAGTGTGTATTACACTATTACATTATCATGATAGTAATTATTGCCCTTTTGGTTTTGGTTGAAGAACTCCCTTAAGCATATCCTATATGGCAGATTTAGTAGTGATAAATTGCCTCAGATTTTGCTTTTCTGAGAAAGACTATTTCTCCTTCATTTCTGAAGAATAGCTTTGCTGTCAGTATGCATGTGTGTATTTTTTTCTTTCATCACTTTGAATATGTAATCCCATTTTCTGCTGATCTGCAAGATATCTACTGAGTAATCCACTGAGAACCTACCATATATTCCTTTTTATATAATTTGACCTCTGTTTTCTAGCTGCCTTCTTGTCTTTGTCTTTTGACATTTTTGTTATAATGTATCTCATTGAGGACCTTTTTGGGTTGGACCTATTTTGAGACTGGAGCTAAGTAGATCTGGAGCCCATGTGTTTCCAAAGACTTGGAAAGTTTTTAGCATTTATAGTCGCACACTATGAGTATTTTTTTTGCTTAGTGATGTCCCATAAAAATGCAGAAGGTAGGCTTTCATCATTCTTTTTCATTAACTCTTTTTGATCACTCATGTTTGGTGAAGTCTGTTATAGAAACTATCAATTTTATATTTTATTTTATTCACTGAATTCATCAACTCAATCATTTTTCTTTATTTCTTTTTTATGAAATCTGATTTTTTGTCAAACTTTTTTTCATATCATGGAATTGTCCTGATCTCATTAAGTTATCTGTTTGTATTTTCCTTTATCTTTTTGAGTTACCTTAAGATCATAATTTTGAATTCCTTCCAGCAACTTTGTAAAATTCCATTTTAATGGGGTCAGCTTACTGGAGAATTTTTGTATTCCTATAGTGGATTCATGTTGTCTTGCTTTTCCATGTTTTTTGTTTCCCTACACTGATGTCTGTACTTCTGGGGGAATAGTCACATCTTCTGTATTTTTGAGTGTCTTTAGTAGGGAAAGTCATTTACACATGGCTCCTAGGATATCACTTGGGCAGAGTACACTGAATCTGCTTCCAGATGGGCACAGTAATATAGTTACCATGCCGATACAGTGACTCCTGGCCTCTGAGACAGGAGAAGCTATAGAACAGTTACTTCAGTTTCAAGATGGCACAGCAGAGTAAGAGTGGGACCACAGTGGGCAGTATATAACATGGGCTCCCCTGTTATAAGATAACTGTGTGATAGCTGGGCGTGGTGGCGCACGCCTTTAATCCCAGCACTTGGGAGGCTGAGGTAGGCAGAGCGTTGTGGGTTTGAGGCCAGCTTGGGCTACAACGCTAGGGCAAGGCCGGCCTGAGCTACATAGTGCGACCCTGCCTCAAAAAACCAGGCCGGGAGTTTGGCTAAGTGCCTTAAGCGCCTGCCCTGGCAGGCGCGAAGTTGTGAGTTCAATGCCTGGTGCAGGAAAAAAAAAAAAAAAGATAGCTGTGTGAACTCTAGGCAGCTTCCTACACTGGGGCCAGTAAGGACAGCAGGACTGTCCAGTAGCAGACACTATAGGTGCTCACAGTAATAGCATTGGCTAGGGCTCATGCTTAGCTTTTCTCAAGGAAGAAGTCTTTCTCAGTTCCAAGCCAATCATGACCGGGGGCATGGAGGGTAGAAGCAAGATGTTTGCTTCCTTTCTCTATGTGACCAGCTGAGATTCTGTGCTTCACTCTCTTGCTACATTCTGGCACTTTCCTTTAAACACTTCAGTCAAAATATAGATTATTTTGGTCCTTTTTTATGAGAGGGCTACACATCTTGTCAATATTACTGCTTCCCTTCTTTTCCTTTTTGTCTCACTTCCTCCTTCACTTTCCTCCTACAAGTTAGTTTTTGTTGCTTTCACCCAAAGCTCCTTAAGTGATTCATCATGTAAAATGCTCAATATGGTCCTGCTGAATAATAAAACAAATAAATTTATTGTGAATTTTGTGATTTATATTTCAGAGCTATACATAGGGAAATATTCAATAAACATTTGTTTGTTGAACAGATCTTGGTATAATCAGGTAAAACAAATAAGACTGGAAATCAGAATATAGTACCTGATTGTTAGTCTCAGCTTTGCCAATTAATTAACCTATTCGGGGACTGGTTTAATATTTGTGGACGTTTGTTTCTAACCTAGATGATGGGCTTGATTGCTAATGTTGCTCTAAATTGGCTAGACAGTGGGTTAAAGTTACTTTACCAAGTAATTATTCAAATGGCAGAATCTAGATGCTGTGTAAGGTACTTCATATATCTGTATTTACTTACCATTATTCTAATTTGAGTGATTAACATGGTATTCAGAGATGAATTTGCCATTATTAAATTTTCTGAACTAAAAGTTTAATTATATATATGTTGGTACATTTTCTTCAATAAGACCTCATCTCTTACTGGATTCTCAAAAGTATATTTGATCTGATAAAGGGTAAAAATCACTGCCTTAATTATTCTGATTCTTTGGCATTACATACCCAACTTTGTATAATTTTCTCTTTGACACATTTAATGAAGAAAATTATGGTACTAAGTAGAATTTAAATATAGAGAATAATGTATGATAATAGGTCTTTTTTTTTCAAATTATATAGTATTGCCTTTTTCACCCAGCATATATGCTCATATTAAGAGTGGAACAGGTAAAGAAGATAGAGTCAGTTTTTTAATAGGGCAGCAGTGTACTTACAAATTAAAATTCATTGAAAGTAGGGTTATGGAAATTCTGTGTTGCTTGGGTCAGAGACGGTAGTTCATTTTTAATTGCATGTAACACTCTCTTACATACTTCTATTTCTCTTTGCTCTATTTCTGTTTTTCATAACTCCATACAGGCCTGTAACAAGTTCCTCCACAGTTGATACACTTTTCACTTATATCTACTTTGAATTGTTCTTAGATATTCTTATAGAACCATGTAGCAATGCCAGTTCACAAAAAGTGTCATATACAAATAATTTTTTATACTAAAGGTTAAATACCCTTTATCCAAAGTACTAGGAGCCAAAAGTATTTCAGATTTCTTTTTTCTTCTTTTTTGTTGGATTGTGGAATATTTGAGATATCTGGGAGATAAGATTGAAATATATGCACAAAATTTATGTTTTATTTATACCTGATAAACATACCTGATGGTAATTTTGTACAATATTTTAATAATTTTGTGTTTGACTATACCCCATCACATGATGTCAGATGTACAATTTCCCACATATGGCATCATGTCAGTGCTCAAAAAGTTTTGAATTTTGGATCATTTCATATTTCAAATTTCATATAAGAAATGTTTAAATTGTATTGACTCTTCAAAGAGAAGATTTTGAGATGTTACATGCAAATATGATAAAATTTGGCCATGACATAGCTTTAGGTTAAGACTATATAAAGAATTATTCTAGTTTCAAAATACAAAATGAACCATTTAAATGTCTTTCTAACATACATTAAATGCTTACTAATAAATCACACTTAGCAATAAAATAGTATTTGTTGTTCAGCATCTTAAGAGTAAATCACTGAACCTGGGCATGTTAGTACACGCTTGTAATCCCAGCATTTGAAAGGCTGAGGCAGGAGGATCACTGTGAGTTCAAGGTCAGCCTCGGCTACATAATGAGTTGTGTAGGCCTGAACTGCAAAGCAAGATGCTATCTCAATCTCCCATCACCACCAAAAAATAAAAAGTCACTGAGCATTTCATGTGTTTATAAAACTGGTCTTGCTTTTTGGTGAAATTTTGAGTTTTGTCATTTTGTCACTGCTATTTAATTTTTCACCACATAGTAAAACTGGCACATTAAAGACTTCTACAGTGATAATTTAGAATGTTTTTGTGAAGATACAAGCAATGTGAAAATCCCTTAAATTTATGAACCTTGTGAGAAAATGGCTAGGAAAGAAGCTTTTAAAGCATTTAAAAAAAAAAAACTTATGAAACTTTCAGGTCAATGTTTTATTCATGTTGCAAATTTCTATATTTAAAATTTGAATTTTGAAAAACTATATTTAGAAGGGCATGTGTATACTAGACTGTATTAATTATCTTTCTGACTGCTGGACACTTTATCTGGCACCCACAGATGTAATGGAGGAGAAGGTTTAATTTGTCTCATGTTCTAAGAGAATTTGGTTGATGGTCAGCTGGCTCTAGGCAGAAACATGATGATAGAATATAGTAGAGCACAGTAGAGGTGCAGTGCCAAAAAGGAAGGGATGAAAGACCAAAAATACAACCCAAGGCCATGCATCCATGCTCTACCCGAAGAGATACGAAAATGTGTTCCACCAATCCCCTGGAATAATCATTCTGCCTAACATAATTCAGTTATCCTGTGTAAAACCAGAACTGCAACAGTCCCTTCCCCCAGAGTGTCACTGTTTTCCAGAAAACCAACTCAAAATCTCTTCTGAGACACAAGGCCAAGTCTTAGTTGTGAATCTCTATAATTATCAAAAACAAGTTATATAACCTGAAGGTACAGTGGCACAGGGTAAACATTCCCAGTTCAAAAGGGAGGAATAAGGGGACAGAAAAAAATTCGACCAATGCAAAAATGAAACCCAGCCAGGCATACATTAGATCTAGTAGGTTCGTATCTGGCATCTGGTGCACAGTGGTAAAACGTGAGTTCCAAAGGGCTTGAATGACTCCAACCCTACGGGCTTGATAATTATAGCCCCCATAGCCTCTGTCAGACTGGCTCCACTCATGGCCTGTAGCTTTCCTTGGTAAATAGTCCATGTTACTGACATCTCCAACTTTTTGTAGTCTCCACTGCACCTCTGACTTTATTCCCACAGCTTCATGCACTGCCCTCTGGCCTCATAAGCCTTCCTTTATAATCTGGGTAGAAGCATAATTGATCCCACAACTCTTACATTCTGTATGCCAATAAAACCAGAATCAGGTGGATGACAAACTGCTGCCCTCAGTGAAAGCTTAGCCAGATTCTCTTAGATCATGGCTTTAATGGCCTCTTAGTGCCTAGAAGGCCGAGCACAGTGAAATTAATTGCAGGGAGCCAGTTCCCTAGGAGGCACATTTTGAGCAAGGACCTGGTGGGGTGGGGGTGGGTGGGGAGGCTCTTCTCCAGAGAAAGATTTTCATGTTTGTAACCTTGAGCCTGTGATGGGTGGGGTCTTCCTGAATTCTGAGATGCCCTCAAGGCATCTTCTTGTCCCTATAGGAAGCACTTGGCTTCTTTTTAATGGCCCTAATCTCTTCAGCAACCACACCTGTTTGGGCCTCAACTTTACATGTGATTCCTACTGGGTCATAATTTTAGTTTTTAAAATTTTTCTTCTCTGTCTTTTGCCCCCAATTCTGTCTTTATCTGGTTGAAAGTAGGATGCCTTGTCTATGTGACAGCCTGAATGTTGGGCTGTCTTGAAATTTCATCTACAAATTTATTAGTCCACTGCTCTCAGTCTCAATTTCTCACAAATTCTCAAGACATGTGCAAAACATGGACATGATTTATACCAGAGTACAACACCCATGGCCTTTAATACAATCGCCAATGGAGTCCTTGTTCCCAATTAAAACCTTCTAAAGCTGGCTGTTACTGTCTGCATTCCTGTCAGCATTTTAATCTTCTAAGCTTGGTTGAGAATTACCCATCAAGCTTTGCTTACAGCATTCTATGGCTTCTCTAGCCTTCATTTCCAAACCTTTCCAAACTCCTACAAACTAGATCTAGAGGCTTCTGAATCATATGGTTAGGTACACTTACAGCAGTGACCCACTTCTCTGATAGTAAATTTTTGCTTAGTCACTTTCTAGTCACTGGAACAAAATACCTGACACTTGCAATTTAAAGGAGGAAAGATTTAATTTGATTCGTAGTTTAAGGGAATTCAGTCCATGATCAGCTGGCTGTAGTACAGAAAGATTAAGGCAGAAGGGCATGGTAAAGCAGAGCTGCTTAGTTGAGGATGACCAGGAAGCAGAGTACGATGCCAGAAATAAAGGAATGAGGGACCATACGTATACTTTTTTTTCTTTGCTCATACATTATGTTTCTTTATTTCTATTTGTTTGCTTGTTTGTTTTTGACACCAAGTACATTTATTAGGAAAGAAGAAAGTTATGAAATACCCTCATCTTTCTATAAGAAATTAGAAATAGACAGAATAAAACCAAGAACAAATAGAAGGAAATAATAAAGATCAGAAAACACAATCCCTTATCAAAATGCCAATATCATTTTCATAAAAATTAACATTTTGAGTCTTAAATTTCTGTAGAAATACAAAAGACTCAGAATAGTCTAAGTAACTTCGATAAAGAAACAAAATTAGAGCTCCAACGCTCCCCAATCCCACAGTATATCATAAAGTTACACCAATCTTGACACAACAGCATTGATATCAAGATAAACAAACCACCAAGGTATCAATATGAAGTCCCAAAATAGATACCCACATAGCAGACAATTGATTTCTGACAAACATGCAAAAACAATTAAGTGGAAAAACAATTGTACCTTCAATAAATATACTAGAACAACTGGATATCCATATGCAAAAAACACCAAAACCTTATAGCACATCAAAAATTTCTTAAGACATCCAAAAGTCAACTCAGAATGGCTCCCAGTGGGTTAAAGTAAAGGCAGGTGTGACCTAAATCATTGCTTTGGCTGAAGCCATTCTTTCTGGGACAAAAAGACTGGGACAAGGTGTAGAATGGAAGGCAGAACCTACAGAGATGTTCAGTGAAGGAAGGCATTGAATTTACTTCTGGACAGACCATGTGGATGACAGAGGAGGCCATTGTGCTTTTTTTTGTTTTTTTTTTTTAATTTATTTTTTATGTACACATACAAAAACATATACATAATTTTTCTTTCAGCTTGTCACACTAATAAAACAATGCAATGTTTACATATGTGTGACTTATTTCACTAATAAGAATGTTTTCAAGGCACATCCATTTAGCTACAGAAGTGTCCAATTTATCGTTCTACCATACATATACTTCAAGGCCATATTCCCATCTGAATATAGACAGAAATGTGTTCCACCAATCTTCCAGGTGGATCTCAAGCAAATCAAGTTGGCACTGTACCCCAGCCACCACAAAGACTTAGCCATATGATCAATTTTGTTAAAAAAAAAATTGTGTCTGGTTTTCTGTTTTTGTGTTATATGAAACTTTCTTTTGTTTCTGTAGTTCAGTTAAATTTTTAGGCTTTGGCTTATTTGACCAAATTTATCCATATGAGTTCAGTCTAATATTTTCTCCTTTTGTAATGGAAAGCAGAAACACCAAAACAACACCAGGATTTGGAGGCAGATTTATTTATGTCAAGAGACACTGATTGGTATTATTCCGAAAATATCAGGCCCTGATCTCTGGTGGTCTTGGCTTATATGGAATAAGTAAGTAGGGAGTACAGAGGCCGAATGGCTTTTCAGGGGATTGGTTTATACAATGTGCATTGTAGTAATCAGCTATGCATCACAGTGGCCAGCCATTTCTAAGAGATAGAAGCAACCAGACCTGGAAGAGGAATTATTACCTGGACCCTGGACAACTAAGGAACTGAAGTATACTGGTTGGGGAGAGGGGAGAGCATTTTTCTGTTACATTTTTCCCCATTTTTAGTTTCCTGGCAAATCTTTGCTGGGCGTATTATATGGGATCTTCTGAGACAAGGCCCAAATAGAAGCAGTAACATTAGGGTTGTCAGTAATCCTAGAAGGACACTAGCCAAGCTCCCCAAGATTTCTTACTGCAGAGTTTTTCCCTAAATTGTTTTTAGGAAGAGACATAATTTAGGCCTGTCTCTTCTGTAACAGTACTCTGGCAAGGGAGTGAGGGAGTGAACCTGATTTAGGAGAGTGTCCAGTATGTTTTGGATGTTCATCAAATCTTGGTCAAGTGTTTGATTGATTGTTCTCTCCATTTATGTTAATGGATCAGTTTTGGGGGAATTGAGAATTTTTGGAGCTGTTTTGTTGCCTTCGCGTGTTTATACTGATTGTTTGCCTTTTGTGGTGAGGTTTGTGGGATGATTATATGGAAAGATTTTGTTGCTGATAAGCAGATATCTTTAATTAATGTCTGCTTTTCAGTGATGTACTTTGGTTGTGGCTAACAGTAGGCCTTTGCCTTTGTTGCATGATCCTACTAGCTCAATTAATTTTGGAGGTGCAGTGTAATTGTCCCAGTACCCAGTTTTCCAGAAATGACCAGCAGTATTATTGATGGCACAAAGACAAATTAAATATTGGGATTAAGTCAAAATTCAACAGTAGTCACCCTGGCAATAGCAATAAAATTGGCAACAATAATAAAGCAAAAAACAAACTATATTGACATACCACAAGACCCAGTGAAAGCTACCACTGCACCAGCCTTAAACATAGAAAAGATCTAGTATTATTATTCTGGGTACAAAAACAAACCAAATATTGATGTACAGTAAATATCTACCAAATGTAACAACTATACCACCATAAAATAGAAGAAAAGAATTCAACAATAATAGCATAGAGTTAACTATCTAAAGTTTAAGCCGGACGTGGTGGCACACACCTTTAATCCTAGCACTCGGGAGGCTGAGGCAGGAGGAGCGTTGTGAGTTGGAGGCCTGCTTGGGCTACAACGCGAGTGCAAGGCCGACCTGAGCTACATAGTGCGACCCTGCCTCAAAAAGCTAGGGCCAGGAGTTTGGCTCAGTGGCTTAAGTGCCTGCCCTGGTAGGTGTGAGGTTGTGATATCAATCCCCAGTGCCGCAAAAAAAAAAAAAAAAAAAAAAAAAAAAAAAAAAAAAAAAAAAAAAAAAAAAAAAAAAAAAAAAAAAAAAAAAAAAAAGACCAAAAAAAACCCATCTGAAGTTTAATAAAGCTTAATAGTAATACTAGTACAGATGGAGTTAGCATGGAATGGGAGAATAAAAGAAGCAAAGTTTGAAAAATAAAAAAGATGAGAAGGAGGAGAGAAAAGTAAGATAAAGGATTCTATTAAGGAGTAAAAGAAAATTAATATAACGAGATAAAAGCAGAAAAGAACAAAAAAGAAAAATACCTCCCACAGAATATCATTTTTTTTTATTTTATTTAAGAGAAAATAGATACAGAAGCTAGAAATAAAAGTCAAAAAAGACAGACAAACAACAACAACAGATCTGATATGATAACATTGTAGGTTTACACACTGAGGTGGTTGAAGTTTGGCAGTAGTTACAATATTGCATATCATTACCTTCCTAGGGGTTGGGGATATTGACAGATATAGACATG
>RJWM01020452.1:0-37056 GCA_004363535.1 Dasyprocta punctata
AAGAGGGAGAAAAGGAAAAGGCAAAAAAGGTAAAGGGAAGGCAAGTCCAGACCTGTCCAGTTGGTCTGGAAATGGACGTTTTGGCTGGGGTGGGTTACACTGAGAATGGGTCACTGTGGCTTCCTGCTGAGGCTTCCAGGGGTGTCAGCCTTTGAGATTTCCTATCTTCAACCACAATGCTGCGGGCTCAGAGCAATAAGGCAATTTGCCCACAGTCATTGAGCAAGACAGGGGAAAACTTGGGTTAGAAACCAGTTATCACTTCCTAAATAATATAACAACTAATCACACAGTGTTTATATTATATTCTGTCCTGCAGGTAATGTGCATAGGGCATACGCAAATATTATACTGGGTTAGATAAGGGACAAGAGAATCCTTGGATTGTGGTTTGCATGATGGTCCTGCAGCTATCAAAGGACAGCTATAGAGCTTTTTCTTTTCTTTTTTGATGCTAGACATTGAACCCAGAGACTTTACACTAGTAGTTTTTTTTTTTTTTTTTTTTTTTTTTTTTTTTTTTTTTTTTTTAGTGTAAAACAGGGTCTCCCTACGTCACTAAATTGCCTAGACTGGGCTTGAAATTGCAATCCTCCTGCCTCAGCCTTCCAGACTGCTCAGATTTTAAGTATGTACAATCATGCTTAGGTAAGACAATTACATTTCTTTATTTCCATGCCATGGACCTCTTTTAAGGGAACTTCTTTAAGAACATTTCATGAAAATAACAGAAATCCACAGGACAATTCCAGAGCCAGGTAAAGGCTGGCTTTGAAAGCACATTTCCCTCCTGCCTTGGGCCTCCAAGTTACATTCTACCTTCTGAAAACCTGAAACAATACCCTTGTCACTCCTCCTTTGTATTTTCTGTGTAACTCGAATTCCCGGGGCCCAGTTTACTGCCAAATTACCTGAGATAAACAAATCATGCTAAGATCCTCTTTTCCTTTGCAAATCCAAACAGCAGCTGGCAGCTAGAAATGGTTATTTATACCCTGCACACCGTTACTTGCACTTGTGTGGTGTAGAAACTCTTAGCCAGGTGTTCCCTGGCTGGCTTCATAATATGACGAGAGCCTGGGGACTGTGCTTTGCAGTGGCTAAGGGGTAGGTACTGGGTCACAGCCTGTCTGGCTCAGCCATTCATGTTTGAGAGTCCTATCAATCTCAATTTCACTTAAGTTCATTGTCAGGGTTAAGAAAAGACACGCAAAGTGCTTAGGGCTGCACGGTACAGGTAGTTATTAGTTTCCACTCCCAAATCTGCTAACTGCTCAGGGATTTCAGTGAGTTCTATTGAACCCTGGCTCCCAGATACATCCTCAGTCTGTCCCTTCCTCTCCATCACCCGCCTCCAAACCCCAGTCTTTCTCCTTGGACTTTTCTCATAGCCATCTAATAGGTGTCCAGGCCCTCATTTTTGTTAGATGTTTTCATGGCAGTCAATTAAAAATTAGACATCACTCACTTACTTGATTCTCTAATGTTTACCTCTGTGCCCAGCAGAAACTCCAAATCCCTTGCCCTAGCTGACCAGTCTGTGCAATCCAGCCTGACATCTTGGGGCCCCGCTCTTCCCAAGCTCACACATCTGCAGTCTACCCATTTTCCTCAGGCTTCGCGGATCCGTCTCAGAGCCTTAGCCTTCTTTCCCTCTTTCTGGGGGGCGCTCCTGGTCTCTGTCCTATACAGGTTCTTCCTGATCAAGGAGATCTCAGTTCAAAGGGACCTACCTCCTCCAGCCTTCTGTACTTTATTTAACCCTCTGATCTTTTCCTATTAATGTCTGTCTCCCCCACCAAACCCCAGTTCTGTGAAATCAGAGGTTGCGGGATGGCTTTATTATCACTGAATTATCCCCACTTGGAGCTGGGCCTGAACTAGGCCAGGCGTCAGCAGATATTTCTGGAATTGACCAAAGTGAATGACTGAATTTCTGCATGGATGATGCCGGTAGGGACAGGAGGAATGATTGCAAATGGCAGTGAAGACTTCATCTTCTCTTGTAACATGCTTCCCTACCCTTTTCCTTGCTCTTTCTGAGCTGGTGCAACAAAATATGACATAGTAAGTTTGATACTCCATTGGAGATAATTGGAAAATATTGATTTCTTTCCATTTGAAATAGTAAAGATAAGTAAATGCCACACTGCTGTAATCTAATCAGTGGCTTATGTGACAACACACTTTCCAGGCTGAAATAGATTTTGGTCTAGCACTGCATCCATCACACAAGCCCCCCAATCTGCTCTAACTCGTTTCCCCAGTCCAGCCCCCCCACAGAATACAAGGACTCTGCATTTGAAAGAATGTGTGCAGATCCAAATGAAAGTGTCTCTTGAGTATTTGCATACCAAAAATGACCTGCCGAACCACCTTGAAAACTATGGAAAATAGTCCATGAGATCCTTCAGAATCCTAAGGAAAGGGATGTGTTACTTCCCCACACAGCTCATTTTTACTAAGCATCTGTTAAGGGCCAGGATGAATCCATTTGATTTTTACAGAACCCAATAGAAGGAACCTCTTACTAATTTCTGTTTTATAATTGAAGTCTAGGACTGTGACATGGAGGAATTGACGCTCCCCCAAACCCCGTCATGCAGTAGGTTAAGAGTTAGAATCCACATTCCCCCGCTGTCCCACTCCACAGCTCTGACCCACTTCCCTTCCTCTGTGGAATCAGGTAGTGGGGTGGTGAGCGGTGGAATGAAGACAGGAAAAGGAGAGTCTAAATGTTTTGTCCTGGTTTTTCATGGCTTCCTTCTGCAGGGTTAAAATGAAAGAAAAAAATTTTTTTCCTTCATTATTGGGGATTGAACCCAAGGCCTTCACATTGAGCTACATCCCTGGTCCTTTTTTTGAGACAGGGGCTTGCTAGGCTGTTAAATTCCCCAGGCTATAGTCTAACTTGCAGTCCTCTTGGGGTTCTGAGAGTGCTGGAGTTGTAGGCATGTGCAACTGCACTTGGTTTAAAATGAAATCTTGTTTCAAAGGTGCTAAGAGGCAGATCTTTGACCTGCATGGGGTTCATGAACAGGGAGAGCTGGGGACAGAAGGGGTGGGAGCACTGGACTGGAACAGATCTAGGTATGGCTCTCCTATACCAATATCCTTTGCTCAACTCCCTGTGCCTTAGCCTTCACAGTGATCACATCTCTCCGAAGATGAACAAGAGCACAGATGTTTGTCTAGAATCTATAACGTTAAAAAAATTTTTTTTCAGCCAACAGTTAAAGTTTGGGAGATTTCACATTTTAAAATGCTGAGTTCTGGATTCTTGTGAAAAACAGAAAGATCTGGCAATGCAGAGCTTCTATTCCTGCCTGGCAATGCTGTCAGGAGCTGAGGGCAGCAGCCTGCCAAATGGCACAGTGCCCTCTGATTCCCACCCCCACCTTTCCTGGTTGTCTCTGCCACCAAGGTCAGGTCCAAAGTACTATTTTTTCACCATGTCACAAAAAGTTTTCCCTATGGTGAGAATGAAAGTGAAGGTCTGTGAGTCCAGCAGAAGTGAGAATTACCTCCATCATCCTTCTCATTATTGCAGCTTACACTTAACAAATGCACTGACCATGTGCCCCAAGCAAACAGCTTTACCCCATCGATGCATCTAATTCTCACAACCCCAGGAGAGAGGTACAATGACTCTGCCTTTTTTATAGCTGATGTAGAGATGAGGGAGACCACATGCATCAAGAAATTAGTAGACACTGGACTTGCAGCCCTCTGCATTTGTGACACCTGCATGGGATCCTCAGTGCTCTGAGATATCTCCGGGTCCCCAAAATGGAATTCTGGACTAGATCTATCAAGTCCCTTTCAGCTCTAACCTTCTGTGATCTAAACTATCTAAATAGTTTGGGACTCTCTTTTTCTTTTCTTTTTTTCTTTTGTTCATTTGTTCGTTCGTTCATTTGTTCTTTGAGACAGGGTCTCACTATGTAATTCAAGCTGGTCTTGAACTTACTATGTAGCGCTGGCTGGCTTCAAACCCACAGTGATCCTCCTGTCTCAGCCTCCTGAGTGCTGGGATTACAGGCATGTGTCACCATGCTTGGCACTGTTTTCTTTGGTTGAGAAATAAACACTACATTGCAAGGGCACTTACAAAAGTTGGGTAGCCCTTGTAAATAACTCAGTTATCCCCAAAGGACATGTCAAGTCAGAGTCCATCAGTCAAGAGTGGGTAGCAGTGGGCTCCAAAGCAAGGTGACAGCTGGGAGTGAGAGTGACCTTGCATGCAGGGATAGAAAATGGGAGGGGAGCAGGAATGCCAGCTGAAAAGCAGGGGCAGAGTCAGCTGGGAAACACAAAGGCAGCTAGGGTGGAGTATTACTATCGAGACTAGGCTGAATTATTCCAAAGGAGAGCTTCTGGGCAAACCACAGTTGTCCACTGGAGAAGGAAACCAGCCTAGGTTTCTAGAAGCATGGCCTGGAGGCTTGGCTAGAAGCATTTTCTCTGGTTTTTGGAGATTGGCCAGCAATTCACTGGGGTACAAAATGGTTATCTCTTTCCTAGTTAGAGTGTCAACCCAGCAAACACTCATCTGCCACGTCTTGGATATATAAAGGAACAAGAGTAGATTTCTCCCTTCCAAGAGGGAGAAAAGCATAGAGACCCAAATATTCTATGCAGCAGGAAGCCTGGGATCCTGCCACAGGAAGCTGGCACTCTAGGCAGTGCCTCTCCCTGCAGTTTAGAGGGCAGAAGTGAGTTAAAAGGCCACAGCTGGCAGGGAAGACAGCCTGGGCAAGGCAGGAGGAGGAAAGAACATGATGTACTGAAGGGACGGTGGGATTCCTGAGGTGCCTTGTGCAGGGGCGAAATCTCTGAGGCCTTCCGGGAGGCTGATATGCTCAATGCAGCACATAGGCACTCGGTGGCCAGCGCCATCTGCCAGAGGGGTCAAACCATCAGCACATGTCCAAGATCAAGGGCATGGCCACCAAAGTACCTCTTTTATCAGGAGACTGAAAAATCCAGGTTTTTATGTGAAGTCACTATTTTGAATATAGAAAAGCACATCTGCAGACCCAACACAGCCCAGTATAAAACCTCTGCACAGGAGTTGGGTAAGTGGTTAAACATGAGGCAGGGTGAGGGGACTCCTTCTCCAGAAGAATTCTCCAGTTGAAACTGACAGATCCACAGGGCAATGGTTAAGGCTGCAAAAGCCAGGCTGCTCAAAATCCACAGTACAGTAGAAGCCACATATTTTTATGCTAAGTGCTCAGGAATCAGCTTCAAGATCCTCCTTCCAAACAGCATTCTCCATAAGCCCTCTCTCCTAGAGCCCAGAAGGTAATTAAACTCAGTAGTACAGCGTCTCTCTAGCTCTACAGTGGAGTCTTTTGAACTATTTCTTCTTCCACCAGCTCAATGGCAGGCAATCTTGCAGGTGTGAGAACCTGGCCACCAACAGGCTTGAGATGTGTCTTTGGTGACATACCACTGGGTATAGACTTGATTTGCCTCTATCCTGGCTCTGCTACTTTCTAGTCATGTGGTGTAAAATAGGCACAATCCTAGTGTCCAATTGAGCTGTCTCGTGAATTAACTCACATCCTCTATGGCAGCAGTTGGCACAATTACCTGGAGAGGGCCCCAAAGGAAGTATTTTTGGGCCTTGTGGGCCATATGGCCTGACATAGTCAACTCTGCTATTGTAGCATGAAAGTAGCCATACACTACATGGATCCGAATGGGTACAGCCGTGTTCCAAAAAATGTTTATTTATTATGGCAGACAGAGGGCCAGGGTGCTCTGGGAAATGGGACAACATTTATATATGTGATTTTGGCACTTCCATGCTGGAGTACAGTTACCTGTTTTCTGTTTGTCTGACTTTCTTAATAGCCCAATGAAGTCCTTATGAGCAGACAGCATCTTTCTTCTTTCAGAAAGTATTGCACAGCATCAAATGTCATGTAGTCCACGGGGATTGTCAAAACTGCCCAGTTAATGTCAGAGTAAGATTCTACCTTTATATGCGCAGGGCTCAGGTAAGTAACAAAGAGGAAAGCTGGCCAGGAAGGTGCTGTGTGGCACTGGAAAGAGCACCTCCCCTCTACGTGGCGTACGCTCCACTTCGCGCTCTCGGTGAGGGAATTATTCCCAAGCAGAATTCTGATTTGGTGTTAAAAGATTTTGCTGATATTTTCAAGAATGTACCACAATTAGATACTTACAAGAAATCTGCCAACTTTTCAGCTAATTCAAACATTTGACAAGTAATTCAAACGTTTAAAAAACAACACATCATGGGCCAAATAATCATGTCTGTGGGCTGATTCAGCGATGAAATCTTTATTTTGCAACCTCTGATGTAACAATTCAACTTTTATATCCTCTACCACATATCTATTTTTTAAATTAAATATTTAGTTTTTTAAATTTTATAGAGAAAAAATGAATTTCAAAACAATAGGAGTAACAATGGTTTACACATTGTGTATTGTTATCTCTAAATTAGTTTCTCAGAGTGCAAGACATAGGCATTAAATTATCCAAACAACATTAGCACAAACCTTTCTTTCCAATGAACTAAGAGAAATTAGTAGCATAACTATCTTACATATTTTTTCTTTGTTTTCCCCTTCCTTCTTTTCTCTTTTCCTCTATTCCAGTTTTCTCTTCCTTTTTTTAAAATTAAAAATTTAAATCTACATCTTTAAAAAAATTTAACACTATAAAAAAGCTCTTTTCTCCCCCAGTGCTGAGAATAATACAATAGATTCACATATACCCTTCACCTGGATTGCACCTTATTATGGGATCTCTGGATTCCAGTGCATGGAACACAGTGAAATGTTGTTGAATCACTGAATAAATGACATAAGGAAAAATAAGCAAAACACAGTGTGCTAAAGCAACAGGATGGAATGGATGCTGAAAACAACTGAAGTGAATCAGACAGTAGGAAGGAAACAAAGAAGAAAACACAAGCTGCATGTGGTGGCCCATATCTGTAATCCCAGAACTTCAGAAGCAAAGGCAGGAAGATCGTCCACATTCAAGACTAACCAGGGCTACGCAGTGAGTTCAACAGCAGCCTAGACTACAGAGACCCAGTCTTTAAAAAAAAGAAAAAAGAAGGAGACAAACAGAGTAGACATAGACTTTAGGGCAGTGGTGGTAAACCAATGGCACACATGCTACAACAGACTGCTTATTGAAAGTTCTAAAAGATTCGCCAGCCGGGTGTGGTGGCGCACGCCTTTAATCCCAGCACTCAGGAGGCTGAGGTAGGAGGAGCATTGTGAGTTTGAGGCTGGCTTGGGCTACAACGCGAGCGCAAGGCCAGCCTGACCTACATAGTGCGACCCTGCCTCAAAAAACCAGGGCCGGGAGTTTGGCTTAATGGTTTAAGCACCTGTCTGGCAGGTGCAAGGTTGTAAGTTCAATCCCCAGTGTCGCAAAGAAAAAAAAAAAAAAAGATTCACCATCACTGCTCTAGGGTATACATATCCATTTGGCCTGCTGAATGTGTGCTTTGTCTGACTTTTATTTTCTTATTAGCTTTTGCTTGGTTTATTTTAAAGAGTAAGAGAAACAGATAAACACTAGGAGCCCAAGTAAATATCGCACAAGGAGAGAAGACACCAGATGCGCTGACAGTGTACTTTCGGCAAAATCTTACTAATTCAACTACTGCCTGTTTTGCAGTTTGGGATTATTTGGACAAGTGTGACTAAATTTCATCTTGGTATTATTAATTCTTTGGGAAAGTTTGCTAAGCAAATGCACAGTATAAACAGGGGAAATGTTGAATATTTGCTCTGGGGGGAGCAAACGCAAATGAACAACTTTAAAATCCTTTCGAATCATATTATGTGAACTTTTGCCAAATTATTATGTTCCCCAAAACCTAAGAGTTTTTTTTCTAAACCACCTCATTGGGAAAAATTTGACTTTAAAATAAAGATGAACAAATTTTCATGGGTGGAGGACAATTTCACTGCTAATGACCTTCATGTAAATAATAAATGTCAAATACTGGGTTTTGTCTATACAAAGAGTGAGCTAATTACAAAGATTATTATTTATTAGAGAGCTTCATCAGAAATAACTCTGTCAGCAGTCTGAAGTCTATCCATTTGCAAATAATGATACTATCAGCTACCATTAGGTAGTACCACTTTCTTGTACACCAGCCAGGTTGTTAATGGCTTTCATGGACTGTCTTGTTAAATCCACAAAACAAGGCAAGCTTCATCATTTCATTTCACTAGCAGGAAAACTGAGGTTCGGAAAGGTCAAAGTACATAGCTGAGATTCAAATTCAGGGCTATAAAGCCTTCCCAAACCTTAACGCATTATATATCCTGCATTAACTGCTCAAAGGCAAAACCAATGGGTTGCAAGAAATGTGAAAAGTTATGATGATTTGCAGAATAAGCCACACTGCAGTCCAGTTCGGGAACACCTGTTAGACGTTTACGCTTATGTGAGTTTAGGAAATAAATGCCTTTCTAATAAAGACAAGTTTGGCTTATCTAGGTGGCAAGAATTATGATTCATTAAAGCATGATTAATTTTAACCAAGAGATATGTGCTTATAAGAATTATATATAAATCAAAGTTTTAAAAATTGGAATGGAAAACAGGATTCTTTGAAGGTTAAATGTAATCTCAGGGTAAATATATTCTTAGAGTAAATGTTTCTGTTTTGAAACTGGACAGATTCCTCCACAGGGTTATAATATTATTCTAAGACTGCAGAGATGATAAATAATTAGAATAAAAGCTAGGTGTGTTGTCATACTCTGTAATTCCAGAACTCTGGAAGGCTGAGACAGGAGGCTCACAAGTTCCAGTCCAGCCTGAGGAACTCATCAACCTAGCAAGATTCTCAGAATTAAATTAATTAATTAATTAATTAAATTAAATAAAAAGGGTTGGGGATATAGCTCAGTATAAAGACCCTGGGTTCAATCCCTAATATGCGGTGGTGTTAGAGCATAAACCAGACTCCTTCAAAATGATCAGTAGTCAGTATATCCCAAAATGTGTGCCATAGACCCTGGGAGGAGGAGGAGGAGTCTATGAAGACAAATTATTTTCATACGTCTAAGACTTTTTCACCATGTTGACATTTGTACTGATGATGCAAACCCACTTGGTATCTGGGTAAGGCTGGATCTTCTTCATATATAGTAGCCAAAATAGCAGTTGTTATGGATGCTGAAGCAGAAATGAGAGTCTAGCTGCTTGTAGCCTGAATTGAGGCCATGGTGCCAAACTATACTAGTAGTTACTATATTCTTTACTGCCACATACAGTAAAATCAGCAAACAAACAAATCATTTTCACTGAAGAATGTCCTGATGAAACAGTAAATAAAAAATTTATTAAATTTCAGCCCATGAGTACTCATGTTTTCAATATTGTACCCTGTGAGAAAATGGAATTTACACATAAAACTCTTCTGCTAGAAGCCAAGAAAGATAGTTGATCCCAGAAAATACTTGTGCAATTACTTGAGTTGCCAGATGAACTAATTACATTTCGTTTGAAATGTTATTTTTATTTGAATGAACAACAACAGACAAATTATAGTTATTCAGACTTAGGTATTTAGCACATATTTTCTCACATATGAATGAACTGAACCTGTAACTCCAAGGAAACAACTGTCATTTGTTGTCAATGTGTCACTTAAGCTTTCAAGTGAAAGCAAGTGGAAAGTATCTTTCCATTACTTTCAATGTTTTTTTGTTTGTTTGTTTGCTTTTTGAGACAGACTCTTGCTATACAATTCAGGGCTGGCCTTGAATTTACTATGTATCCTAGGCTGGCCTTGAACTTACGGTGATCCTCTTACCACACTCTCCCAGGTGTTGGAATTACAGGCATGTGCCACCATGCCAAGTATTTTTTTTTAGTAATGGATAATGACATTTCCAATGTCACCACCTAAAAGACGTGCAAAATTTACAGAATATTTTCAAAATAAACAATGGCTGATTTTATAAAATCACATATGGGTAAAATAGCCAATCAACGGGCAAGAGAGGCTAATGGATTTTATCAAAACAGAGTATAAAAGTTTATTAACATAGTTTTAGATACCATGTTGTGATTGATCTTCAAGAAACAGCCTCTTATGAAGTGTTGTTATATCAAAGGAGTATCTACAATTGTCTGAAAAGGCAATTAAAATATTCCTCCCTGCTCCGCTTGTACATCTTTTTCATATATAGCAGCCAAAACAGCAGTTGCTATGGATGCTGCAGCAGAAATGAGTCTAGCAGCTTCTTATTAAGCCAGACATAGAAGAGATTTGCTAAGATGTAAAATGAGGCTACCTTTCTTATTAATATTTTGGGGACAATATAGTTGTTTTTCATTAAAACTATTATTCATAAGCTGGTCATGGTAGCACTTGGAAGGCTGAGGAAAGAAAATGATAAATTTGAGGCCAGCCAGGTCATAGTGAGACCCTGTCTCAAACAAACAAATGTATGTTTGAGGCCAGACTGGTCAACTTAGCAAGAATCTGTCTCAAAATTTAAAAAAATCAATAAACAAAAAGAGCTAGAGACAAAGCTCAGGACTCCCTGGGTTCAATCCCTAATACATCAAAAAATTATTTATATACAGAAATGAGTTTATCATTCTTATTTCAAAATAAACACATGCCATAAGATTTTTTTTTCTTTCTTTCTTTCTTTTTTTTCTTTTTTTTTTTTTTTTGACACAGGGTCTTGCTACAAAGTTCAGGTTGGCCATGAACTCCCTTTCTAGCCTAGGCTGGCCTCAAACTTTTGGTGATCCTCCTAACTCAGTCTGCCTAGTGCTGGGATTACCAGCATGTATCACTGTGCCCAGCTGTTGTTTATTTTATTTTTATTTATTTGTCTTGTTGAGACAGGGTCTTGCTATGCAGTTTAGGCTGGCGCTGCGCTCACTTTGTAGCCCAGGCTGGCCTCGAACTTGAAACAATACTCCTGCCTCGGCCTCCCAAATGCTGGGATTACAGGCATACACCACCACAGCCAGTTTTATCATTTATTTTTGTGATGGTCTCATTGTGTACTTCAGGCTCATCTTGAACTCACTTTGTAGCCCAGGTTGCCCTCAAACCCACAGCAATCCTCCTGCCTCAGGTTCCTGAGTGCTAGGATTAAAAGTGTTTACCATCACACCCAGCTGAGTTTTAATTTCTAATATGATAAATACCATAGATATTATATACAAAAACACTCTTTCAAGGGAAGAGCACAAAGCTGTCTGAAGGCTTAAAAAGTTTGAGAACTACTGTACAGTAACATTACACTGACTTTTCCACAGGTTAAGCTAATAAAATGCATTTATAGTACCTCAAAAGTATAAAAGGCAAAAGTACCTTTTAAGCACATGGCAAAATGCTCAACTAAAAACATTTTTCAGTTGTGTGGTTGTGTATACCTGTAATCCCAGCATGTAGGTGGCTGAGGCAGGAGGACTGTGAGTTTGAAGCCAGTATAGGGTACACTGTGAGTTCAACACCAGTCTGGACTCATAGTGAGACGCTGTCTCAAAAAAACTAAAGTCAAACAAACAAACAAAAACCGAAAACTTTTTCTTTCCACAGAATGCAGTTTCCCAGAAGTGTGGGATAGTGATGTAAGAAGAATAATGATCTGAACTTTAGCATAGACTGACCAGTCTCCCTTGCATTAGCCTTCCCATCTGCAGAGTGAACTCCAACATGGTGACCTCACAGCTCGGTCCTGGCCTTCAGAATGATCGGCTATCAAGATCTTTTAGGAAGTGTCCCAAGCAGCAGCAGTTGGCACGAGCTGAGCGAGCAGCTTCCCCTTCAAATGGGGAATGGATTTCTAATCAAAACCCCAATCGAGCCTACTCTGCAACCCTGCAGACGTTGGCACTGGCAACCTCTGGCATAAAAGGCCCCTGAGAACCGTTCTAATCCCAAACTCTGTAACTCAGTTCCAGAGACAATGTCTAGGTTCCTCACTCATTCTGCCACTTGTTGGCTGTTTGACTCTGGGCAACTTACTTACTTCTCTTAGCCTTAGTTTCCTCATCTGTAGAATGAGGTAAACACTGACTTCAAACGACAGTTATGAAGCTTGCCTGAGAGCCTTAAAGCGTTCACGACAGTGAACAACACTCTGTTAATGTGGGCTCTTTCTAACACCAAAGTAAAGCAAGAGAGACTTCCCAGGTCTCCCCCAACTCCCCATACCAACTATCTTTTCAGCAACTGACAGATGCAATCCTCGGGATCACGCTCAGCTCACACCAACACCCTGATCCTACAGTTCCACCGCCGAAGACAAGCAAGATCCTCCACAGATCGCTACATCGCCTTTCCCGCCATAAATCTCACCAAACTCCGGGCCAGTACTGAGTTCTTACCGCTCCCCCTGCCTCTCCTCCCTATTCCGAACCACTCAGCCTCTCTTTCCCTCAGGTTGGAGACCATCTTGGGACAGGCAGTGGTGGTCCAGAGCGTCCACGAACTCGTATTCCACCTACGGAAGACTCAAGAGAGACTAAATACTTATCGCCCAACCTCCCGGAGGGGCCCACGGACACTCACCATCCATACCTAGAGGCGGTGGTTCCGGTTGCTCGAACCGGAAGCTGCCCCTGTACTGTTTGCAGTTCCCCTGGTTACTGCAGGGTTCCGGACCAATGGTAGTGGACCTCCATTCACTGGGCCCGCCCCCGAGTCGTGACGTCACGTCGGCGCGCGGGAGCTCCCCTGATCTCTGTGTGAGACCCGCCTCCCTGGGCCGCCTCTCTCTGTGCGCAGGCGCGCTGAGCAGGGGCCCCCTCTGTGGCTTGGTGCGCAGGCGCCCCGGGCGCTGCTAACTGTAGAAGCAATGGACGCGCTGGAGTCGTTGTTGGACGAAGTGGCCCTGGAGGGGCTTGATGGCTTGTGTTTGCCCGCTCTGTGGAGCCGTTTGGAGTCCCGAGTGCCTCCCTTCCCGCTGCCGTTGGAGCCTTACACGCAGGAGTTTTTGTGGCGGGCTCTCGCCACGCATCCGGGCATCAGCTTCTATGAGGAGCCTCGGGAGCGCCCCGACCTCCAGCTGCAGGACCGGTCAGCGGCCAGGCCCGCGGCCCGGGATCTCATGGCGCTGGGAGGGGGCGAGAAAGGGGGGAAGCGGAAGAAGCACCGGGGATCTGATGGGGGAGGGGGCCCGAGCGCGATGGGAAGGTTAATTTGGGGTCCTTCGGGTCTTGTAGGGCCCAGGGGTTTGTGAAGTTGCGGAGGGGGAGGGGGTGTTCTTTTTTGTCTGTGTGTGTTTGGGGGCGGTGGTGAGCAGAACCCTGACGGAGGTGATATTCTTCAGGTTTCAAAGAGTATTACCTTTAAAGTGGAGGATAGGGTTGAAGAAGGGAGGCAGTTCAGATCATCAAGCCAGGGGACAGTTGAGTTCTGCAAACCTTTATGAAGCATTCATTCGACGTCAAACTGGAGAGCTAGAGTAACTTGATATCAGCATAGAAGCGAGCTTAGCAATAATGCTAATAGCTGATGTGTATTGGGAGCTTGCTGTGAACTGGGTGCCATTCTGAGATCTTGGAGCTTCAGAATTGAACTCGGGCGATCCTCACAGTGACCCTGTGAAGTAGGTGCTGTTGTCTTCCAAATGTATAAAGGAGGAAACAGTCACAGAGAGAGGTTAAAAAACCTGCCTAAGGTGCTGTGGTGCTAAGTGACCAAGTATTGATTTGAACCCCAGCGGTCTGGCTCCAGAATCTACTCTTAAGCCACATTGTGGAGGATCTGGGGAGGTTCCCAGAGATAATCATGGCTAAGACAAGATTTAAGGTTGCATTTAGGCCTTCAGTTGGCAGAGTACTCTGGACAGAAAATGGCAAATGTGAAAGCTGAAGGAGAGAAATAAATTCAAGTTTGGTTAACGTGTAGAATTGTAAGTAGAGAATGAGGACTAATAGTTGACACGTACATGTTCATTATGATCTGGGACTATTCCAGGACATTTAGATTAGCAAGTTGTTTAATTTTTCACAACAACCAGGAGAGGAAGGTTTTATCATCTCCATTTTTCTGAGGAGAAAAGGGACAGTGTGAGTTGTTCAAGGTCAAACTGGCAGGAACAGATTACAGAATTTGAATTGTGCTCCGAGCCAAATTAATTAACAATCATTTAATCCACTTAAAGAATTTTTTCCAAAAGATGATAGGAAACCACTGAAAGGAGGATCAGACTAAGGACAGGGGGAAGCTGAGAGATTTATAGTCATCTAGTCACAAACAACCAGTGGTAGATTGGCTTGGGGTGGGGGTGGGGGTGCCGCGGGTGAGAATGAGGAGAAGATGGAATCAAGGCATGTGAGGCAGAAGAATGAGAGAATTTGGAGACTCGAGTGGATGTGGAATGTAAGGAAAGGTAGGAATCACCTCCCAACCCACCCTCCGTGTTGGGGCATCTGAATGAATATGCGCCCCCTTGACAAAGGTTGGGAATGCAGAAAGCAGTATGTGGTTGAATTTGGCAGAAGGGGGAATATGCTGAATGTGCTTTGAGACATACTGAGGTTGAAGTTCCTTTGGTTGTCCATGCAAATGTTAGTAAACATTTGGCTTCTGGGAGTGAAAGCAGGCCAGAGGGAGGGGCTGGGTTAGACCTCTGAGTCATCCCATATAGATGATAATAAAAGCTGTTGGCAAATAAGATCATCCCTAGGAGAGAATAAATGCTTCATGATTGGAGGTTTTCAGACACAGCATTTAGCTGCACCTACCTTTCAAGTTTGGGTGGAGGCTACAGAAATTGCAAAAGAAGAATAAGAAAGTATGGCTGGAGAGATAGAAGACAGTGAGGCCAGAGTGGTGCCCTGGAAGCTGGGGAGACGATAAATTTGATTTGGAAATAGAGGGTTAGGGTCTGGCATACAGCTCAGCGGCACAGCACCTGCCTGGCAAGCACAAGGTCCTGAGTTCAATTTCTCGGTGCCAACAAAAGGAAATAGAGGGTTAAAAAGTTGAAGGCAGAGGTTCCAGAAAAGGCAGGGAAGAAAAAGGTGAAAAACAAATATGAAATTTAGCCTCAACTACTCTAATGCAGAATGTGGACCAGAATCCAAAGGAAAACTTGACACATGTGACAGACTGGATAAAGGAAGAAATTTAAGTCAAAGATATCTTTAATTGTTGATGAGAGGCAACTGGGAGTGTCTCTTACCTGGGTGGGACTTGCATAGAGTTGGGGAGAGGCAGTCACACTGATTGGTCTTACGAAATTTAAGATGACTGATAGACAGTTGAAGACATTGAATTGGTGCTTGGTGGAAAAAGGGAAGACTAAGGATCAAAGGTGAGACTTGTTAGCATGCAAATGATAATCAAAACCATAAAAATTGATGAGAGATAACTGAAGAGAGATGTAAAGATGACAAATGAAATAAAGAAAGCCTGGAATCATTCACTCCAAACTTGGTGGTCTAAAGATTAGATGCCAGATTTGAAAGGAAATCAAGAGCAGGTAAGGTGATTTTAATTGACACTCACAGCTTCTTTAGCTTCCAGGGTAGTGTGGGGGATCCTAGAAAGGTCTGTTCTGTGGGATAGGAAGGTAGGAACCTGTTTGTCAAGACTGTCTGCATTTGTGGTGCAGGAAGGCTGAGCAATCTCATCTCTGCTCTGATCTCTGCTGGAGGTTGGGTAAAAAAAATTCTGGGTGTACATTATTTCCAACCCTGAGTTGGGGTTTGGTATTTGTGCTTTTCTCTTTAGGTATGAAGAAATTGATTTGGAAACTGGAATTTTGGAGTCACGGAGGGACCCAGTGTCTTTGGAGGATGTCTACCCCATTCATATGATCTTAGAGAATAAAGATGGCATTCAGGGCTCATGCCGATACTTTAAAGAGAGGAAAAACATTACCAATAACATCAGGACCAAGTCTTTGCAGCCTCGTTGTACTATGATGGAAGCATTTGACAGGTAACTGATTTGCATCCTCAGAAATGGCCGGGAATCAGGGCTCTGAGGTCAGGGGTGGCCAGAGCTAAACAAGCGTGGTGCACAGCCTTTGGAAGAATCTGAGTTCACCAGCCCTGCACAAGGCACTGAGCCAAAGTTTGGCCTTCTTCTCTCTGCTGCTGTGGAGCTGGCTAAAGTTGAGGTCTTGTCTTTCCCTTTCCTTTGTGTCCACAGTCCTAACCAGCATTTGCATGGCACCTTTGTTTCTCTCTTCCCAGCTGTGGCCTTGATGAAGTCCCAGGCAGGGTCTCATTTTCCCAGGTAGCCAATCCAAATGGTCTTTTTTCTCAACCACCCGACCCTATTCCCACCTCCCTTTCTACTGTCCAGGCCAAATGGGAGAAGTTGGCAGTGTGAACCTTTGTAACATCCCCCTTCTTGTACTTGCAGACATTTATTTATTTAGTTAGGTAGTTTTTAGGTTTTTTTTTTTTTTTTTTTTTTTTTTTTGTACTGTGGATTTAGCCACTGAGCTAAATCCCCAGCCCCTACTTGCAGACTTTTCCACATACCCTTCTGTTCCTGTCTCCTTTGGGTGGCCCCGCCTGTGCTGTGGTCTGGATGCTTCTCTTCCTTTTTTCTTCCTCCCCTGAGTTCAGCTCCCTGTACCTTCTATTTCTG
The DNA here is from genome assembly GCA_004363535.1 of Dasyprocta punctata. NCBI lineage: Eukaryota > Metazoa > Chordata > Mammalia > Rodentia > Dasyproctidae > Dasyprocta > Dasyprocta punctata. Next base: position 16,598 of record RJWM01020452.1, read on the forward strand.
TGTCCCTTAGCTTGTTTGTCTTCTGGGTCTTTGCTTCTGCCTGTCCATTGGTGCTGCCTCCTTCACACTTGGGCATGGCTCACTATCCAGCCAGAACTATTTTATCTCTCTCTTGCTCTCTCTTTTCTTCAATACTGCAGATTGACCTTCAAGAGCACCCTACCATTGAACTGCATCCCCAACCCTTTTGTTTTTTTATTTTGACACACGGTCTTGCTAAATTGCCCAGGCTGGGTTCAAACTTGCTATTCTCCAGCCTCAGCCTTCAGGTAGCTGGGATTACTAACCTTTCTATTGATACCATGTCCTCCATTACTAGCTATCCCTCTTCTTTTTTCTTTTGACTCCTTGTGGGTAGAGGTAAAGTCATTTGGTTTGGGGCAGGAAGAAAGAAAACTGCTAGCCTGAGCTGACTACAGGGACCCCTCATGACCAAGTGTCTGTAAACAACAAGGCAGGGAGAGTGGCTGTGGTCCCAGATGAGACTATGTGCTCTTCTGTGTAACCACATGGTGACTCCATCATCCTCCAACTGGGTGACATGAAGCCAGGCGTGGTGTAAGGGTTGTGTTCTGTGCTAGCACGTCCCTTGGCAAGTCTCATGTGGTGCCCAGACGAGAACCCTGAGATAGTTTGAAAGCAGTAAGCCATTCTGCATATGCCATTGGTTTAATTTTGTCAGCAAGGCAGTGTGGCATCCTACCTGTAAATGGAAATAAGCAGTAAGACACAGGCCTCCGTGGAAATGAAGTGTTCTCACTTGTATCTTGAAGTGCTTTGCTCACACTATTTTGGGCCTCTTTGGGGCATTATTTTTCACGTATCAAGTCATTTGGGGAACTGATGGTTTGTTCAAGGTCTGATCTTGAACAGTGAAGTGAAAAACCACAGTTCAGAGTTTTTAATCCTGAAGTTTGTTTTATCAGTCCACTTCACCTGGCGAGGTCATTCACTTAACAGATACATATGGAGGTCCCACCACAGTGGAAGAGCTTTTAGAGCTTTCAGTGGTAATAGATAACCTGCTGTGGCGAACAAGCCTTAGGTTCACCACCACTGTCCTGTTACACACACATGATTCTAGACTAAGGTGGTCCTGGTGAATAAGTTGACAAGGAACCTGCTGTTATGCCATTGGTGTTTGATTGAGGAAAGGCTGACAAAAATGTCAGAAAAAGAAGTCATTTCTGAGAGTGCTAACCTATGAAACCTATAGGAGAGGTTTGGGGTAGGACTGGAAGTAGTCGACAACTCGGTTGTGACTGGATGATGAGAATAAATCAGTCACCTAAGAGATGGCCAGGAGAAAAGCAGCCAGGCAGAAAGAAATAGCTGTTTTAGGAAGAAGAAGGCCCTTACGGGAAGGACCACATCATAGAGGGTCTTCCAGGCCATGGCGAGGAGACTGGATTTGGCCTGTACAGTAAGTCCTGGGAGGGCTTGAAGTAAAAAAGACTGGCTCTGTTCGTCCTGTACCCTGTGCCATGCCAAGACTGAAAACTTGCCTAAGTGAATTTGGAGGTATTGTGAACTTCTCAGGAGAAGTAGAAAGTGATGGTTCTGAAAACTACTACTTTTTCACTTTCCAGGTTTTTTAGAGTCAGTTGAATTTATTTCTGTTTATGGTTGTTTCTGACTTGCAGGTGGGGCAAGAAGCTGATCATTGTTGCCTCCCAAGACATGCGCTATCGGGCCCTAATAGGCGCAGAGGGGGACCCTGATCTGAAGCTTCCTGACTTCTCCTACTGTATCTTAGAGCGACTAGGCCGCTCCAGGTGGCAAGGAGAGCTGCAGCGAGACCTTCACACCACGGCTTTTAAGTATGGGAGGGTTTGTTTCTTGCTTTTCAGTGATGAGGCTCAAAAAAAAAAAAAATGATGGGGTTCACTGGTCATTGTGCCCTGTACCCCAAATGCATGGGTGTCTATTTGAAAGTCATTGTCTCACAGTGACTGCCCTCTTAGGTTGGCTGGATGTGTGTGTACAGGGAGTGTCTCTGGTGTTTATGTCCAAGTGAAAAACCTGTACATTGTGAGAGTAAAGCTACCAGTAGGCACAATGATACAGCCCACCCTCTTGTGCCGCAGGGTTGATGCTGGGAAGCTTCATTATCACAGGAAAATTCTGAACAAAAACGGGCTCATTACGATGCAGTCACATGTGATCCGATTACCCACCGGAGCTCAACAGCACTCGATCCTTCTGCTTCTGAACCGGTTCCACGTGGACAGGTATGGTTGATAGAGAACAAAAATTTGGTTACTTTTATATTGTAGCCATGCATGTTATGCTTTTAAAAATCTTACTGCCCAACCAAAACATGACTACCTTTTTAAAAAAGATATGTTTCCGATCCAAATACATCCTGCTCATTTAGAAAACATAGAAATTATACAGAAAAGTAGGGGGAAAAAATACTTGGAACTCCACTGCTCAATCATAGAAACTATTTACATTCTGTTGAAAGAAAGGGCGAGAGATTTAAAAGTGAGTAAATCCACTCTGATTTAGGTACAAAGCTGTGATTGAATTACGTCAGTTTCGTATTGGGCATTTTTGAAACATGCAGCCGTAACCAACTTATGTGTGTTCAATGGTGAGGTTCTACTACATGATTGCAGTACATGATGTTGCTATTCTAGCTGGGTATCATAGTCCAAACAGTACAGCAAGCTGACAAAATATGCGCATTGCCTTCTGAGGACCAAGGAGTTTTTGAGAATGAGTTGATTATCTCTGACTGTTTAATCTTTGCAGTTGGGGTGACTGAGTACCTGGCATGGGATTGGGAAAAGAAATGTTTTACTGTTCTGCAAAGGTTTCCACCCAAATCTCCCAACCCCATTCTCTCTATGGGATGAGCAGAAGCTAGGATGAGGAAAGGTTGAGCTGGTTGGGACCTAAGAGAAATGCTCTTGGGTGAGTGAGCTACAGGCTCCTGGCTCCCAGCACTCCACGGTGGAGCCAAGTGGTGCTGAGGGATAGTTGGGAGGTGGGCCAGCAGACCTTCCTCTGGACCACGGAGAAAGACTGGCTCTCCTCTGGCAGTCAACGGAGTTCCTTGGCCTTTACTCCAGGAGCCAGATGCACCCTCCAAAAAGGTGGGGAGCAAACTCAGTATTAAGTGTAAGGGTAAAAGTTTATAGTACCAATTTGATATGCATGTGTAAACTGTTGACTGTGGATTTCCAGGAATGAGAATCATGTCTGTCCTCCTGTCAGATATTCTGTTGATTCTGATTGGCCTTCAAATATGTGCACTGTTAAGACATCATAAGTTTCTAATCCATCTTCTAGTTTATTGCAGAATACAATACTGGCAGATTCACATTTTAATTAATCATGGAATCTGTTAGTTAAATAACTATTTACTAAACTCATAACTGGCATGATTTATGATCTATAGAGAACTGAGGGTGACAGGCATGGGGTAGGTGAAAGAACATGGATTAAACTGAGATCTGTGTATCCATCTTTGCCCCTTACTTGGCAAAGACACTTGTCCTCTTCAAACCACCGTTTCTTCTTGAGTGAACACACAATGCTTTACATACATAGTAGTTGGTATGCAGCACACACCTGTCCTTCATTGATTGTCACTCACCAAGAGGCATACACATGGAGAGTGGGTACAGTCTGTGGATCCCATGTGTTCTCAGACTGTGACCCAAGCCAAGCTATTCTTGTCCAACTGAACTGGCAGCAAGGTCCTCCCTGCAGCTCTCCCAGCCTCTTCTAGCCACCCGCCACCATGAACACTCAGGTCTTTTTACCAGCTTTTTTTATTGGCTGTTAGCTCGAAGGTGTTTGCCATGATATTGACTCCATAATAGAAATGAGGTGGAAGGTGAGATTCTTTATGAAATAATTCCCACTCTTCCCAAGTGATTTGTAAGGAAGTATATCAGCTGTTTCCTAAATATTAAAGTACTATAAAAATGTAAGGTACTTAGAGAATCACTTCATTAACATTTTAGTTTGTGCATTGTCACTTATTAGGTGACCTTGGACGTGTGTCTGAACCACTCTCAGACAATCTTTCCATCTATAAAATGTCGGAGTTGGGCTGGGTGATCATTGAGACCTAAAATGAAGGTTCTCTCGTTAGCTGTGTTATTTAAGTCTTGCTTTGTCATCTTTGAAAAGCAAGTGGTGCTTTGCCATAGGTGGTGACTTGGTTTATGTTTCTTGCAGGAGGAGCAAATATGACATCCTCATGGAGAAGCTTTCAGGGGTGCTGAGTACCCGGAGTAACCGGATTGAGACACTGGGCAAGCTGCGGGAGGAGCTGGTAAGTGTGTGAGGCCTTCTTGAGTGCTGGGCTAGCTTTGGTCCTCACACAGTTTGGAGGCCTTTGTCACATGTAGATTAAAGAATTGCCACCCAAAGCCCGTTGTGGGCTTGAAACAAGTGGAATTTTCCTTTATTGCATACAATGAGGAAGTGCTTAGTGTTCCATTTACTTCATGCTCTGTACTGACTTCCATTACGTCCAGGGTTTGCTCTGCAACCTGCTATCACAGTGCATGTGGGAGGCCAAATCTTGGCATTCAGGTTTCCTTCCATAATGAAACTTATAATTTTGTTCCTCGTGATTTTATCCTGTAATGACAGTGTGACTGTGCTGAGGAAGAGGAGAGATGACATAGAGTGAAAAACAGTTCTTTTTTTTTGTTTGTTTGTTTTTATTCATTTACTTACTTATTTTTTGAGACAGGATCTCACAAGATAGTTCAGGCTGGCCTTGAACTCACTATAGTTCAGGCTGGCCTTGGACTTGCCAGATCCTCTTGCCTCAGCCTCCTGAGCGCTGGGATTATAGGTGTGCACTACCACACTTGAATGAAAAGCAGTTCTTGCCTGCTTCCACTTGAGCACAGAAGAGGAGGCAGGGATAAGGGAGTGTAAGAGAGAGAAAATGTGGAAGGGGCACTGCTCCCAGGCTGACTCAGATATTTCTCTATGGAAGTCAGGGAAGAGCCAGTATTAGAAATAGGAGGGAAATAAGATTGCCCCATAGGTTAATCTGTAACTTAAAATTCGAAGCCAAGTTTCTTGAGTACTAGTAAACAATCCCCGAAGTAACATGGTCTACAGCAGTGATGGTGAACCTTTTAGAGCTTTCAGTGATAACAAACAGTTGCCTGTGGCACGTGCGCCATAGGTTCGCCACCCACTGGTCTGTAGCCTGATTCTGGATCCCAGGACCATCCTTGTGTGTCACTGTGTGCTGCATCACTGGAGCTGTAGTTTCCGATTTTACTGTTCACAGGGGTAGAGAGTATCTTTCCCCATCGGGAGATGCGTGCATGCCCAGTCTCTTCAAAACAGAGGTTACAGACTGGAGGCTTGTGGGTAAGACCTGGCCTATTAAAAAGAAATTTGATCCGGCTTCTTTTCAAAATTGAGGTTTCATAATGAAAGGCCTCCAGCTTCACTTGAAAAGTCAGAGACTCCGGCAAGCCTGGGCCCGCAGTCGCTTGACAATAACGAGCTGGAGCTCGTTGTGCCCTGGCCAGCCCCCCTCAATCCCCTACTTCCTGCTACCTCTCAGACACTGAGGCAGAGACTCAGTAATATTTGTTACCTTATGTATCCTGCTGTTTGGGGTAGGAGAGTGTTTCCTGGGATCCGAGGCTCTGTCAAAAATGGAAAATAAAAGGTGAACTGAGAAGACCTCTCAGAAGATCCTACTAAAAATGAGGGAAATGATTGTTTGTTTGAGTCAGTGTATCACAATGTAGTACAGGCTGGCCTTGAACTTGCTTATGTAGCTCTGGCTGGCCTCAAACTCACAGTGATCCTCCTGTGTCAGCCTCCCAAGTACTGGGTTTACAGGGGTGCACCACCATGCCCAGCCCTTGGCAGGTGCTGAAAGTATAGTTGAAAAGGAAGTTGGGACCAGATCAGGAAGTTCTTGAGTGCCAGGCTAAGTAGGTGGGACTTGAGCCCTTAATCTTTACCATGAGAACTGCCAAGGGAGTATGGTATGTACATGGAGCAGCACCCCTAAAGAGAGGTGTTCTTTGGAGGGCAAGCTGCTGGGGGTGGGAAGGAGTGGAGCAGGTGGCAAAGTGCTACTCCTGGCTTGGCTGGTGGTTGGCCACAGGGCTTGAGTTGTTTGAGGAGCATTTTGAAGTGAAGCTATCAGCACTTGGGAAGTAGCTGAGGTAGGATGTAGAGGGGAATGAGGAAGTATCCTAAGATGAAGCTCATGATTTTGGGTTGAGTGGCTGCCACTTGTTGAGGTGACCTGGAGCACAGACAAGCTCTGTGAGGACAGGGACCCCGTCTGTTTTCCTATACTGAACCCCACTGGGCAGACCGTGTCTTGCAGTAGTTTCGCAGTTGTGAATGTTTGAATAAAATACGGTGGGGGAGGGGGGCTTGATGGTGCACACCTGTAGTCCCAGCACTTGGGATTCTGAGGCAGGAAGATGTCTGTGAGTTTGAGGCCAGCCTGTACTAATTAGCAAGACCCTGTGTCCAAAAAAAAAAAAAAAAAAAAACAGTGGGGTGCAGAAAAAACAAGTTTGGGAGTGTGGAAGCATATGACAAATCTGATTTTAAGATTTATACGGTGTGAAGATCTCCTGGGATGTTTCCCTGGTGATGTCTAATCAGCAGCTGGGAGTAGGGGGGTCAGAGAGAGCAGACTAATTAGCTTATAGATGAGGTGGATGCCATGAATATGTAAGGCATCTTTTTAGGGGTAGGGATACTCCTACTGCTGCTTCCTTTATCTTATGTTTCATTTTCTTGGTTTTTTTGTTTGTTTGTTTGTTTGTTTGTTTTTGAGACAACATCTCGCTGTGTAGTTCAGGCCAGTTTTGAACTCACTTGTAGTCCATTCTGGCCTCGAACTCATGGTGGTCCTGCCTCAGCCTCCTGAGTGATGGATTACAGGCATGCACCACCATGCCCAGGTCTGCTGCTTCCTTTTTGTTTGGTGGGCTGTGCAAGTCTTGATGGCAGGCCCCTCTCCAAAGGGAGGTCTGCACCATCCACCCTGTCCTCCAAAGGCAGGTTTGCACCATCCTCTCTTGCTTAGGGTGTTGTAGGGCTTGGTGCCGTACGCTGAGGGCTGGGGTTTGATGGACCAGTTTCCATGGGGTCTTTCTGCGATGTGCTAGATTAAAGCTGGGTGCCATGTACAAGCCAACACGTTTGCCTGAGCCATGTGGGACTTACCTAAGTTTTGGATAGCCATGTGTTGTGGCGCCCAACAGCTAAGAGTGCTGGCTGGTCTGAGAGTTGATCATAGATGCGTGGTGGTGGTAACCCATGGACATTTGTTTTCATCTCAGGTAGAACGTGGTCGTGAGCACCTCCTGCTGTCCCTCCCAAAACTGAGAGCGGGGTAACTGACCTTGTTCCTCCTGCATTTGCAAAATCACATGGCAACAGTAGCCAGGAAAGCTTTGAACGAGCCAGTTGGGCCACATGTAGAAAAGGATTTCGGTAGTAGCATAGATTTAAGATGTTTACTTTCCTCATGAGGACGATTAGAGAAAAGCAACACAAAAATGGTAGTAAATGGTAACTGACCTTTTGTTTTATCATCCAGGGTCTGATAAATAGCATGAGGCCACAGCACTCTGGTGACCACATTCCCTGCCACTAGGAGTACTGGTCCTTGACTCCACTGGCCATTCTTTCTTTCCTTGTTTGGTTTTGAGACAGGGTCTCTCTATGTAGTTCAGACTGGCCTTGAACTCATTATGTAGCACAGGCTGGCCTCAAACTCTCAGCAATCCTGCTTCAGCCTCCCAAGTGCTGGGATTACAAGTGTGTACCACTATGCCTGTCCAAGGAGCTGCATTCTTAGCATTGGCTGCCAGCTCATAGCTTTTCAAGAGAAGCAAGTCTGGCTTTGTTTTAAATATGAAAGCTCTTACTTTTCAATGTTGGCAAATAAATTGCTTTTAAAAAAAAACATCATGTAGCTTAAAAGGCATGACCTGTGCCAGAGGCTGCCTGTTAGTAACCCCTGCAGCAAGGGAATGCGTTGGACCTCTGTGTTATAGCAGCCTTGCAGAAGCATGAGTGACAGGACGATGGATGTACTCTTCACTGTGGACCGCATTTTAAGCAATTTTATTAAATTTACCCAGGACCTTTGCACTGAGCTACATCCTCAGCCTTTTTTTTTTCCTTTTCCCGCCCTGTGACAAGCTCTCACTAAGTTGTTAAGTTGCCCAAGCCAGGCTCAAACTCATAATGTTTTGGCTTCAGCTTTCTAGAATGCTGGGATTACAAGTGTGTATCACTATGCCTGGTAGAATTTTTTTTAATCTAATCTTTTCTTGTTTATTCCACTAAGGATTGTGTTTTATTAATAATACTGTCACTTGGTTAAAAAATTCAAAGCAATATGAAAAGGTGTCAGGTGTCTCCTCTTTCTCTTCTCTTACCTGCCTTATTCTTAGCCTTCAGGATCTCTTTAGGCAAATCTCTTTTCCCCTCCTGTAATCAAAATGTAGAATCATTTCTTTATTGCTCTCAGCCTTGTTTTGTTTCCTTGACAACATAGCTTGGCAGTCTTTCCTCGTTAGTACCTCCAGTGTTTCCTCATTTAAGATAATCAGTTAATTCAGGTCCTGAGCTCATGTGTGTTTACCTGACTCTCTAGTACTTTCCAGTGCCTTGCTCAATAGTAGCTTTAATATTGTGTTTTTGCAGGGGCTGTGTGAGAGGACATTTAAGCGTCTGTACCAGTACATGCTGAATGCTGGACTGGCCAAGGTGATATCCCTTCCCTTACAAGAGATTCACCCTGAATGTGGACCTTGTAAGACCAAAAAAGGTAAAAGCAAACTCTGGGCTTCTGTGCTCGAGGCTGGTGGGCTGAATGACTTTTCCCTTTTCTTCTCATCCCTGTTTCTTGGGTCACATTTTGCCTTCTGGTGTGATGATATCATGTCCTTATTCAGTTCTTCATTGCCCATTGCCTTCTTGACGTGCCTTAAAGGTGCCCCAACAAATGTTTGCTAAGTGAAAGCAGCTCTCCCTGTCAGCAAATGTCCCCTGACATCTCAAGTCGTGGCATTAGGAAGCAAGGTCATCCTTTCCTTCTAATACCCAGCTGCTCTGCATTCTTCAGATAGCCTTTTGAAAGTACAGCAATGTGTTGCTTAATGAGAGGAATACACTCTAAGAAGTGCATTATTGGTGATTTCATCCTTGTGTGAGTATGATCGCATATACCTACATAAACATAGATGCTATCAGTTAGTCAGGTCATGTCGCCTCTTGATGCACCCACAAGATGCAGTAAGCACATGAGGTATGAGGCTGCTGCTAGTGGAACGGGGCAGTTTATGTTAAACTTTTTTTTTTTAATAAGTGAAAGGATTATGTTCTAAAAATAACCATAAAATTTTAGTATATACCCAAACCAGCAATATAGTTGTTTGTTATCGTTATCTAATATCCAAATATCTGGTACTGTGTGTCAGATCTTCGGCCATTGTTCCATGGTGGAGGGATGGTTTTAAAATGATTCAAAGGACCATGCAACCTAGGTCCCTCACATGCACAGTTTATCATGAGGTTCACCTACCTATAGGAATCTAATGCTACTGCTGATCTGACAAGGGGTGGAACTCGGGTAGTAATGGGAACAATGGCGACCAGCTGTAAATACAGCTGAAGCTTTGCTTGCTTGCCCACTTGCCACTCACTCCTGTTGTGCCACCTGATTCCTAACAGGCTGTGGACCCCTCCAGTGATTTGTGGCCTGGGGTTGGGGGTTCCTGTTGTATGAAACCACATACTATACTTTCATATGACTGGCACTGCAGTAAGTTTGTTTATACCAGCATTGCCACAAATATGTTGTGCCACAGCACATTGTTCCTAGGCTGTAGCAATTTTCAACTCTTTTGAAACCATATGACAGAAATGTCATTGACCAAAACAATCTCATGCAACCCTCTAAGGTAGGGAATATTGTCACTTTTACATGTAAGAAGCTTGAGTGAGGAGGTGCAGAGTGACTCACAAAAGGTTAAGCAATCAGTGCCCAACAGATACAGAGCTTGAATCTTCTGAGAAACGAAGGAGGATCAACTGTAAAACTTTAAAAACTTTCCTTTGTCCTTTTTTTCCCCAACTCCTGCTGGCCCATGTTGTTTACCTCTTTTGATTAATCAAAATCATTTTAAAAGCCGAGAGTCAGAGCTTCAGTAAAATACAATAGTCAGAATGGATGTATTCATCTGCCCTCTGCCCAAATGCCACCATGGTGATGGTAAGGACTAGGAAAGGAATAAACCACAAAAACTAAAGAGAACCAGTTAGGAAATGGATTGAGGAGCTGTCTCCATGTTTTGGCCCTCAACGCGGATACACAAATGACTGAGCAGAGTGGGAAAGCTAAATGCCTGTGAAGAGCAGTAGCCAAGAACTGACTCCTCAGAACTCAAGTTAAACTAGGAAATTGGAGCTTGCAAATACCTTTGAAAGCACAGGTGCAGGTGGGGCTAGAGATAAGAGGCTCTGGAGTCTGTATGAACAGCACTTGAACACGCTAGTCTCTTTCTTCTGTTGCACAGCCAGGTAGAACAGCTTTCCCACAGAGGCAAGAATCTGAGTTCCGGCAGGATGGCATGAACCAGGAGATTTCTAAACTCGCAGAAGAAAGCAGGCTGGGGCAGGTTTGGGCACAGACAATGGGCAACTTCTCCACAATTGCGAGTCCATACGGTTGCCCTCCTTAGCTTGGCTGTGTCTTTGTTTATTTTATCATGTGATGGTGTTTATCTTCTACTAGCTTCCTAGACTTTTAGTGCTTATGCAGACGTATTCCACATTCAAAGACCAAGGAGACAGACTTGGAACAAGAATTCTTACCTGTTCTGGCTTAGTTTCAGGCTGCCTAACTAGAACCCAGAGCCTTGTGCATGCTAGACAAGGTATCTGCTACTCAGCTCCACCCCCAGTCCTTCTAGGAGCTGTCTAAAAGGAAATATGGGCTCTTCAAGCTATTTGGTTTCTAGGACACTGACAGCCAGATTTATAGTTCTTAGGCCAGGGGTGGGAAATTGTTTTTTCTGGAGAAGCTGACAAATCCAAGAGAAAGACCCTCCAGATGATGAAATTTGGAGATTTCCCAAGAAAATAGTGACCCCTGCCTGCTTACCTTAACTGGAGACCAAATGTTGGCAACTTCCTACCTTCTTCCTTGCCACCCTCTAAAACAGGGCTTTGGGTGGCATCTTAATCTTTTCTCTAGTTATCTGAGGAAAAACTGATGTTAATAGAAGCAAACAGATAGGAAACAGAAACATGACAGCGTAAAAGAAAACTTACAAAATAATCCTCAGGAAAAAGATTTTATGGTCATGAAACTAGTGCTGCAAGAAGCTATGAAGAAGAAACATGCAGAAAATAAAAGAACAGCCTTTGGAAATAAAAGAAATAAGACTGTTGCAATTGACAGTCTAATGGGGAGATAGTAAAAGAGAGTTGAAAAAAATCCCCCCAGAACAAAACCTCAAGAGATGGAAAATGAGAGAGCCAAGTTAAAAATAAATGAGCTTAAAAGATCCAACATCCACATAATATGGGTTCCAAAGTATGTTAGTTAGCTTTGCATTGCTGTAACAAAATACCTAAACTAATGAGCTTTTAAAAAGGAGCTGGGCATGGTGCCACACACACTTGGGAAGCTGAGGCAGGAGAATTGCTATGAGTCCAAGGCCAGCTTGGGCTACATAGTGAGTTCAAGGCCAGTCTGAACTACATAATGAGACCCTGTCTCACACACAAAAAAGGAAATGTTGGGAGGGTATTGGGGGAATAAAGAAGAATCAAGATATATTATGCATAGGTACAAATTCCTTGTGATGAATGTGATCATTATATATATATATAAAGTGTACCAATAAAATTAATTAAAAAAATAAAAAGGAAATATTTATGTTGGCTCACAGTTTTGGAGGTTTCAGCCCATGGAGTGTCTGTAAGGCTTGTTGCCTGTGCTGAGCAGAAACTTGGTGAGCCCTTGTGGGTTGAAAGCAGCTGCTCACTTCATGGTAAACAGGAAGCAAAACAGGTGTGGCTAGGGATCTAGTACCCGCTTCAAGGACATGCCCCAGGTGATCCGAATTCCCCCCAGGGGGCCCTGCCACCTGAAACTTCCAGCACCTCCCAAGAGCACCACAGGCTGATGACCAAACCTTCTTTCCTTCCTTTCTTTATTTTATGGTACTGGGGATTGAACTCAGGGTCTTACGCATGCTAGGCAAGTACTCTGCCACTGAGCTACATCCTTAGCCCGGACCAACCCTTTAAACATAGGGTTGGAGAACTCAGGAACATGAGAGCAAGAGTAGAATATTGGTAAAGAGATTATCAGAAATGACATGAGGAATTTTCCCAGATCTGAAGAACATTGTTTCCAGATCAAAGGGACTGTCAGGTCTCTAGCATAATGAACATAAATCCATATTAAAATCCAGCATCCAGAGACTTCAGAAATCTGGGAACAAAGAGACTCTAGAGAGGACACATCAGGCTTCCTTTACAGTGACTAAAGCTGACATCAGAACAAAGCCATCCAAATTCTGAAGGAAATGGACCTTCATTGTGGAGTCCTTTATTCAGCTTTGCCATCAATGAGGAATGAGAATAAGGACAATTGTATATTTTCACACTCAAGTCATCTCCCATTTTCTTTTAGAAAGCTACCATAAAATGATAGAATAAAACAAGAGACAGGAAAATATATGGTCAAGGAAATGGGGACAGGTGAAGGAAAGCCCTAGGGAGATGGTGACCAAAGTGGCAGAATCCAAGATAAGCAGTCTTGAAAGACGGGAGAGGAGGTTACAGGAGGGTGGAAGTCCATGCCAGTGACGGGGGCTCAATATGTGCAAATGGACCTATTGTAGTCAGGGTTCGCAAGGGAATAGATTTAATACAGGGCACATAATTTGTAGGAATATTTTCTAATACTCACCCAAAAAGTCAAGTGCAGAAATGTGTAAGAGATCTGTCCACATGCTAGTGACCCAAAGCATCCAGCTGAGGGCCTGGATCCCACAGCAATGTCCTGCACAAGTCCAGCTGAAGACCTAGAGCCAATGGCATTGTCTCCACAAGTCCAGCTGGAGACGTATAGCCCATGACAACGTCTCATGCAAGTCTGTAATAAGGAGCTGCACTGGGAAGGCCCAAAGGTCAGTGACAGAACTAGAAACTCTGCCAGCAGGATGAATGATCTAAGCCAGCATTCTGAGGGATCTGCTCTGGGGCCAGGAAGCAACACTCAAGGTAAGGATCAGCGCTCCCCTGAAGAGATCCACAGACATCCTCAGCAACAGGGAGGATCCGAGCTCCTCTGACTATGAGAACAAGTGAGTTCACGTGAGGAAGACCAGCATGACAGGCTTCTCCAGGAGAATCAGCACACCGTCTTCCCCTCCAGTTCTCCTTTTATGCTGTTGACAGCAATCCTCAGGTGGACCTTCCACACCTAGCACCACACTGATTCAGTTACAAGTTGACCATTAGTTAATCCACCACAGGACCTAGGGACAGTTGCACATCTGTCCAAGAATCTAAGCATGAATTTATGACAAAATCAAATATATGGGGAAAAATGAACTTACTAACTCCAAGAAAAATGAAAAGGTATACAAGGAAAAAATACGTAGGTCCTGTGTACTTGACTAAGGAGATTGAATTTGTAAATAACACATTGTAGAACTTGCGCTGAGGGAGAGCAGAGCCGCAGCGTCCCCAGAACTCAGCTCTGTCCTGATAGAAGGCAGGCAACCATGATTGCTGAGAAGCTATCAACCGCCAGCCAGGCTGAACTCTGGCTCTCTTTTATTTCCTAGTTTAGTTCATGTGATCCCAGAATCTGTAAAAGCCCCGTGCATCAGCTGGTAACACAGATCGTCATGAGACCATTGGCATGCAGTGGCTGGGAGGGAGAAGTGCTCCTGTAGTGGAGTCTTATCTTTTGAGTCTCTAATTTTTTTTTTTTTTTTTTTTTTTTTTTTTTTTTCTTTTTGAGATAGGGTCTCGTTATGTAGCTTAGCTGGCGTTGAACTCATTTATCCTAGGCTGGCCTTGAACTTGCAATAATCCTCCTGCCTCAGCCTCCTGAGTGCTGTGATTACAGTCATGTGCCATCATGCCCAGTGAATCCCTAGTTTTTAACATACTGATCAGTGCTGAGTAAATGTGAGATTGGAGTAGGTGGCGTCAACCTTTAAGTAGAGTGGAGGCATGAAAGGATTACTGGGTCCTGTGGCAAGGAAAAAAATATTTGTGGACTGAGAGGCATTCCAGGGAGCTGAACTGTTAGGGAATAGTTTGGTGTTTGACCTAGAAGTCTGTTGAGCTGACTATTTAAAATACTCATGGCTTGTGAATCTATTAATGATTTTTATTTCCTGACCTTTTGAAAGAAAGGTGTTAGGAATAAACAAAGTAGAGTAATTTTATCTTTAAAATCAAGAGCAGCTGAATAGGAACCTTACCTTCTTTTTAAGAACCTTTTTTTGCTGAGCAGGCAATGATGGAAGAAGGCTTCTGCCAGCCTGGTGGGTCGTGGAAATTGAAACTAACCACTTGAAACTAATAGAGACTGAATGAACTTTGAAGTAAGAAAGTTCTGGGATAGGTTCTTGTATCACTTTCTGATAGGGTGGCCTTAAGCAAGTTCTACACATGCCCTGACCTACCTACACCTCAGTTGCCTTGCCCAGAGTGTCTGGAGGTGTTCCCAGTAGTACCTGGGTTCCGGGACCTGAAAGGCTTCGGTGGAGCAGGGGCCACTGTCTGGTGCTCTGTAGGCCAGATCTACAGTGCGTTTTGTTTGGTTCACAGTATTTGCTTTCATTGAATAGCTGCTAGGATTTAAAAATCGGGTTTTTACTGTGAAGTCTGACTTTGAACTTCTGTGTTGAAAGTAAAATTAGGCAATATTGAAGTGCTTTTCTTTAATGACAGTTGACTATGCAGACAGGGCCCCCTCGCCCATTCATCAAGGTACCCTGCCTGCTATTGCCTAACCTACAGCCGGCCTCAGTCTGGTCTGTCGTCTGCCTGACCCTTGAAAGTGTATACATTCACAGGACCTGTTACACAGTGACTGGTCTCAGGCATCTTGAAGCCAGGGACTGAGAGGTCAGGACTCAGCACACATAGGGGTGGCTTTGGGTCCTTGTACAGGCACTCAAGATGACGACAGTCAGATGATTGTCATACACAAGCAGAACTGTGTGTACACTGAGCTCATTTTGATTGCTAGACACTCATCTCATTCCCCAGTGATGATCTTACCCATGGTCTCACCCACCTCGCTGTGCTTAGCTCTTGAAATCTGCCCTCATTACCAGTCCTTCCCTCACTGCCAGTGCCGCCTTGTGATTTACCGGTGTGACTTTACGGGGTCGTGAGCTCCTTGAAGATGGCGGCCGCACCACCTTCCTACTTTATAGGCTTAGTGCCTCTGCAGAGTTTACATTCTTAGTGCCGGTGCTGAGTCGTCTTCGAACAGAGTAGGTGCTATGTAAATGTTGAGCAGACTTAATTTAATTAAGTGCCACTTGAATTACTTTTGTTGAGCAGGAGGCGAGGGATAAATGCAGTTTTCAGGTTTTCTTTTCTTTTTTTTTCTTTTTACTGTGAGCTTTGTTGTTCCCATTTGCAAAATTAACATAAAACCTTTCCTCTGAGGCATTATGGAACAGAGAGGACTTAAATAATAAATAAAGATGATGTATTACTTCATGTAAATTTACAGGTGTGGTGGGGTGTATATAAATTGGTTCTAAAATTCCTTAAACAAAGAGTTTGGGTTTAGCATATTTTACATGCATATTTCACTGCACCTAAGGCTGCAGTGATCTGTTTTGCAAAGAAACAAAATAACCTTGGTAATAAAAACAGTCACCCTGAACCGTTCTGTTTTGCAAATTTGGATTACTTTCTTCAAGTATTTACCAGTCATCCTGTGCTTATTAAATCTGTGGGAAAAGGAAAAGAAAAAAAAGGAAGAGATAACAGAGATGAACTTGGCAATCCTTTCCAACATAAGTGGAATCACAGTTGGAAGCAGCTGACTAAGATGTGCTACTTGGGTTCACTCTGAGATGGTTTTTGAGTGGGTTTTCCAGGTTCAGCGTCAGGGCAAGTCTAGCACTGAAGTGGGTGGGGGTTGGAGTGAAGTTCTTGCACTCCTCTGTTTATGATATAGACTCTCCACCCAGCTACTGCCCTGTGATTTTTTTCGCCCGCAGTGCTAGGTCTTGAACCCAGGGCCACACACATGCAAGTGTTCAGGCTGGCCTGGAACTTGTGATCCTTCTTCCTTACTGCCTAGGTAGCTTGGATTACAGCTTTGTGACTCTTAAAAAATAAACAAGTATTGTAAGACTTAATGATGCAGGATCAGTATAATTGAGGAATAAATTTAACAAGAGGAATACAAAATGTATGCGCTGAAAACTATGAGACATTATCAGAAGGCATTTTAAGATTTAAGTAAATGAAAACATCCCATGAATTAAAAGAATTGCCATTATTAAGATGATGGATAATACTCCCCAAACTAATCCGATTCAACAAAATCCATGTCCGTTTCCCAGCTGATTTCTTTGTGGAAATTGACAGGCTGACTCTAAAATTCATAAGAAATTGCAAGGGGCTCTATTTCATGGCGCCTAGAGGGTGATCAGTTGCTTCAAGATGAAGCTGAACATCTTCCCAGCCACTGGCTGCCAGAAACTCATTGAGGTGGATGATGAACGTAAACTTCGTACATCCAATGAGAAACGTATGGCCACAGAAGTTGCTGCTGACTGACTGAGTGAAGAATGGAAGAGCTATGTGATTTGAATCAGTGGTGGGAACGACAAACAAGGCTTCCTCATGAAGCAGGGTGTCTTGACTCATGGCCGAGTTCGCTTGCTACTGAGCAAGGGGCATTCCTGTTACAGACCAACGAGATCTCCAGAGAAAAAGCGTAAATCTGTCCAGGGCTGCATTGTAGATGCCAGTCTGAGCATTCTCAACTTGGTTATTATAAAAAAAAAGGAGAGAAGGTTATTCCTGGATTGACTGATACTACTGTGCCTCGGCCCCTGGGGACCAAAAGAGCAAGCAGAATCTGCAAACTTGTCAGTCTTTCTAAAGAAGATGATGTTCACAAATATGTTGTCAGAAAGCCCTTAAACAAGGAAGGTGAGAAACTCAAGATTCAGCGTCTTCTTCCTCCACCTGTCCTCCAACACAAATACCACCGTATTGCTCTGAAGAAGCAGCATACTAAGAAAAAAAAGAAGAGGCTGCAGTATGGCCAAGAAAATGAAGGAAGCCAAAGAAAAACACCAGGAACAAATTGCCAGGAGACACAGACTTTCCTCTCTGAGAGCTTCTACTTCCAAGTCTGTGTCCAGTCAAAAATAAAATGCTTAAGTAACAAACAAACAAACAAAAAAATTGCAAGGGACTCAGAAAGCTTAAACAGTCCTGAAAAAAAGAATAAAGTAGAATTCATGCTTCCTCTTTGAACACTGACTACAAAGCAACAGTTCTCAGGTTGTGTTACTGGTGCAAGAATAGACTTAGATCAGTGAGCTAGAACTGACAGACCCAAGCTCCTGTGGTCAGCTGATTTCCCACAGGGATGCCAATGCTGTTGCATGGGGAAAGAATGGCCAGTCATAAAAGGCCGTTGCCATCTGATTGCACTGGTGGAAAAATGCAGAATACAAAAATCAAGAAGGATTAGTAAATAAATCCTGTAGGACAGGGATGAGTGAGGAGCAGGCTAGTGAACCCTAAAAGGTTGGAGGTGCTGGGAGTGGTCTAAAGTTAGTTGGTGTTAGATGTTGAGGCCCATGAATATGTTTAAAAACCATTAACTTGTGCACACTAAATGGGTAAATTGTATGATACATGAATTAAATTTCAATGAAGCTATTAAAATTTAAATTACCAAAAACAAACTAAACCAAGACACTAACAGGATACAGCAAACTAAATTACAGTCATTAAAATGGCAAAAGGGGGCATTTAAAAAGTTCTCATAGGACTAAAGTATACAACCTATGAAAAAAGAGAAATGAGCCATATTAAGAATGACTAAATTTCAGTGCAATAAATACAAGGGTTCAGAAGAGCTTCAAAAAAAAAAAAATGGCATTTGAAAAAAAAATAAAAGAGGAACATAAACATAAAAAGAAAAGATTCTCAGGAATTTTAAAGCCTAGAAAATTAATGGTATGTGCAGGGGAAATGGTTAAAACAGTTAAAAATAAGCAAGATTTCTTTTTAAGTGAAAAGCAACAAAGTGATTAAAGGACACTAGCTTAAAAAAAATTGCCATAACTAATGATTAAGATAGAAGAAACAAGAACATTTTAACAGTAAAAACTATCAAGAGAACTTAGAAGAGGAGGTGAAATTGACGAAGACATGAATTCCTCCTTTCAAGGCAGAGGCCGCCTTTACCTGGAAGGATGTTTTCCCTCCTCTGCAGCTCACTCTTGCACACAGTGGGCACCCTCACCATGGCTCAGTAGGAGCTCCTGTCTGTATCCATCCAAGCTGTGCTTTGGAAAGAGTGTGCTGGTGGCCAGAGGACAAGATTGAGGGCTGAAGGAAACCAGACTGGGGGCAGTAATGACAGTGACAGACCCGTGCAGACTTAGGACCGGTGACCAGTTGTGTGCTGAAGGAGGGACTAGGGAGCGTTTCCTTCAGCCCTTTCTAGGGTGTACCCAGCAGATTGTGAGGAGAGGCTCCTGTCTGAACTGGGAAGGACCGAAGGCAAGGGCAGAACTCCTGAGCAAGTAGTTATCAGCCAGTCACACATGGGGGCCAGGAATGTGCCTGAGGTGTGTGTCCCAGCGAGGCGATGTTACTTTCTTAAACAGCGCCCGGCACAGGGCCCTGTGTGATCTCTGTACTTAGTACAGCATACTGTGTACGCCCAGCCATTCCCCTTTGTGGGTCACACATGTTTAGAACTTGTGGGACTAATAATGTTGCTAATTTAGCCCAAGTATTTTGAGGAGATGACACTGGGACTGAGTATTTAGTGATGCCTGAGACTGTAGACCAAAAATGTTTATACAGTTTCCAAAACCTTTGTCAGCTCCCATGTGTTTTATTGTCAATACCATTATTTGCTTTGTGCAATTAGTAAAAAAAACAAAAAACAAAAAAACCCTTAGACTCTGGGGCTTGTTGAAGGGTGTTGTAAAGAGGAGGGAACTGACAATATAGAACCCTGTTATCCCATCTTGTGGCTGTCTTGGGAAGGATGCGGGGTGGGGTGGGTAGAAAAACCGTCAAGATATTATGCCAGGCATTGGGCTCAGTATGATTGTCTTTGTTCTAATCCTTCTAACCTACATTCAGTACTATTTTTTTTTTTTTTTTTTTTTGGAGACAGATTTCCCTTGTGTAGTTCAGGTTGGCCTTAGAGTTGAACCTGTGGTGATGTGCCTGCCTCAGCCTTCCAAGTGCTGGGATTACAGGTATTCACCACCGTGCCCAGCTTTGTCAATACATGCTTTCTTTTCATTTTATTGCCAGGAAAGTGGAGGCATAAGCCACTTGTCTGGGTTCACAGATCAGTTAGTGCTGGTGCAGGGATTTGAGCCCAGAAACTATGAGCCAGCCTGTGTACCACTCAGGACCTTCTGCTGCCTCCCAGGAGACACTGAGCCAGACTCATGAGGAAATGGGGGTGGGTAAGTGAGTGCCTGGGTCCTAAGCCAGGGGACACAGGTGAAGTCCCTGAGGACAGTGCCCAGGCCCAGCACCTGCAGCTTTGGACTACCTGGCAGGCCTCCTTCCCTCCAAGCTGCTTCCGTATTCACCACAGAAGCAGCTTTGAGTCCCTGTCTCAAACATCATGCCTACGCTATAAAAAATAAAGCATTTTAGCAAGACACGCACACCTTGTGCAGTCTGCCTTGCTCCTCGTTCTTTCCCTCCTTCCCGCCCCTCCCGTACCCTGCAGCATGCCTGTTCTTTTTCACTTTGTGAGTTTGCTTATGCTGTTCCTTCTGCCTCTAATGCCTGTGCTCTTCTGCTTAATGCAACTATCCCGCACGTTCTTCAATGTCCCGCCACATGTCATCCTCTACTTCTTGCTGCCTGGTTCCCAGCCTGCCTGTTGCATTTTTAACCCTTGTGCAAGCTAGAAGCAGAGCTGGGAGGCCACTAGCGATTTCTCAAGGTGCACAGCTGTCCAGCTGTCATCCAGCCAGAGAACATACACTGAGCTCTGGGAGGAGGCCAAGCACCCCACATGTATTTACTCATTTAGTTCTTGCTACCAGCCCATAGTAGACATACTTAGCTTTAGTCTCGTGTTATCAATGAGCAATTTGAGGCCCAGAGAGGAAGTCACTTCCTGGTGGAGGAGCCAGAACTCGCAACCAGGCTGCTGTGCCCAGCCTCTCTCCCTCACAGCTTTTTTCAGG
>RJWM01020453.1:0-37150 GCA_004363535.1 Dasyprocta punctata
ATTCTTCACATTTTAGGAGCCTTCCAGTGACCTGATAAGGCCTGACTAATGAACCCCACTCAACTGAGGAAACTCCCTGCAGTCTGGACAGATATCTTCAACTCGGGAAGCAATTGAAACCTTGCATTGAGTTTCTCCAGGCGAATACAGGAAAATAACAAAACACAAGAGCAAAATATGGTTTCAAAACTCCAGCTCAACCCAAACAAGCCTAGGAGACATGGACATAGAAGGAAATGTAAGCCATATACCTGAAACTTCTGAAATGAGAACAACTGTAGTAAAGAAACAACACCACAAAGCTGTAAAGGAACACAGATCAGAAATAATCTCCCAGGTAAAAGAAAAAAATGATAAGCATAATAAAAGAAATGCTGAATACATCTAAAGAAGGGTTAGTTAAAAAGATGAGGAGCACTGAAAAAGATAAAAACTTTGAATGAACAATATAAGAAACAAACAGAATGCATGAAAAAGATTCAAAGAGATATCCAGGAAATTAAAAACTCCATCAAAAGCTGGCAAAAACACCTCAATGGATGTGAAAATACACTTTTAGACCTCAAAGACAAGATTGCAACTAGCGAACAGGAAAGGAAAGATATTTTAAAAGTAACAAGGAATCAAGAAGGAATAATTCAACAGTTGCAAGATGATGCAGAGAAAATCAATATAATATTAATAGGTGTAAACAAAAAGAAGGAGACCGCACAAGTTATATCAAAAGACTATTCACAGAAATAATAGCCAAAAATTTCTCAAACATGGGAAAGGAAACTGACATACAGATAAATGAAGCTTATAGAACTCCAATTAGCCATAACCAAAATAAATCTACATCCAGACATATAATAGTCAACATCCCAGAAACTCAATATAAGAACAGAATATTAAAAGCTATTAGAGAAAAGAGGCAGATCACCTACAGGGGAAAGCCTATCAGAATCACAGCAGACTTCTCAACACAACCAATCAAATCAAGAAGAGCATGGAGTGAGGTATTTCAAATCCTAACGGAAAACGACTTCCAACCCAGATTGATGTACCCAGCAAAACTGTCCCTAAAAATTGATGGAGAAAGATACTTCCAAGACAAAAACAGCTGAAGAACTTCAGGACCACTAAACCAACCCTGCAAAGATTACAGAAAGATATTCTAGATAGACATAAAAATAAATACGACTTCAAGAACACCAAAAGAAAAAAAAAACCACTAGGTAGGGCAAACAATTAAACAGAAAGAAAGAGGTAAAGCTGCAACAGCAGAAAGATAACATGACAAAAATAAGCCAATATATATGCTATAACCATCAATGTAAATGACCTCAATTCACTAATTAAAAGAAACAGACTGGCAGAATGGATCAAGAAACAGCATCCAACCATATGCTGTATACAATAAACCCATCTAACCCAAAAGGAAATTCATAGGCTGAAAGTCAAAGGATGGAACCCACCAAAAAAGCAGGGGTAGATATTGTTTGCAGATAATATGAATTTCAAACCAAGAATGGTCAAAAGAGATAAAGAAGGTCACCCCATACTAGTTATGGGAAAACTTCATGAGGAAGAGGTAACAATCTTAAATATATATGCACCAAATACGGGAACACCCAGCTATATAAAATAAATATTAATAGAAATAAACATCAAATAAACAATAACACAATTATAACAGGATACCTTAACAACCCATTAACACAGAGTCAGATCAACTAGAAAGAAAATCAGCAAACAAATAGCAGAACTGAGTCAAACATGTTTAAATAAATGCACAAAATAATTGAAATTATTTCATGCATATTATCTGATCATATTGCCCTGAAACTAGAAATTAACAATAAAAGAAACTGCAAAAACTCCATGAACACATGGAAATTAAATAATATCTCCTGAACAATCAATGGGTCATTGAGGAAATTAAAGAAGAAATTAAACAATATCTACAAGCAAATGAAAATACAAATACAACTTACTGGAACCTATGGGATGCAATGAAAGCAGTCCTCAGAGGGAAATTTATTTTGGTGAACTTCCAAATTAGGAGAACAGAATGAACACAAACAACTTGAAGCCACACCTCAAACATCTAGAAAAAGAAAAGCAAGTCGACCCCAAATCCAAAAGAAGGGAGGAAATTATAAAGATCAGAGCAGAAATTAACACAATAGAGACTAAGAAAACAATGCAAAGAATTAACAAATCAAAGAGTTGTTCTTTGAAAGAATAAATAAAATTAATAAACCCCTAGCCAAACTTACTTTAAAAAGAAAGAAAAAACTCAAATGCATGCAATAAGGAATAAAAATGATGAAATCACTACAGACCCTGAGGATATCATCAATACCTGCTTTGAAAATCTTTAGTCGCATAGGTTGGATAATACACAAGAAATGGACAGATTCCTAGAAACATACGAATTACCAAAGCTGGATCAAGAAGATGTAAAACTGCTGAACAACCCAATTTCAACTAATGAAATAAAAAATGTAATTAAAACCTTACCAAAAAAGAAAAGCCGAGGTCCTGATGGATTCACTGCTGAATTCTACAAGAAATTCAAGGAAGACTTAATGTCAACACTCCTCAAGCTCTTCCATTAAATTGGAAGGGAAGCAGGTCTCTCTAACTCATTCCTAGAAGTATTACCCTCATGCCAAAACCAAAGACCCAACCAAAAAAGAGAATACAAGCCAATCTCCCTAATGAACATAGATGCAAAAAACCTCAATAAAATACTGGCAAACGGAACTGAACAAGTCATTGAGAAGGTTATACACCACGCCCAAGTGGGATTCACCCCAGGAATGCAGGGATGGTTCAACCTACACAGATCAATAAGCATAATACCTCATATCAATAGAGCCAAAGATAAGAATCACATGATCATTTCAATAGATGCAGAAAAAGCTTTTGATAAAGTCCAACACTCATTCATGATAAGAACCCTACAGAAAATTGGAGTAGATGGTCTCTACCACAATCTGATAAAAACCACCTATGACAAACCAAGAGCGAGAATCATATTAAATGATCAAAAACTGAAACTTTCAATCTAAAATCAGGAACGAAACACGGCTGTCCACTATCACCACTCCTATTCAATATGGTGCTGAAAACATTAGCCAGAGCAATTAGACAAGAGAGAAAAATAAAATGAAAAAGGATAAGAAAGGAAGAAGTTAAATTACCATTATTTGCAGATGACATGGTAATCTACATAGAAGACCCCCAAAAATCCATCGAAAGACTTCTAGACATAATAACCAAATTCAGTAATGTATCTGGATACAAAGTCAACACCCCAAAATCAATAGCATTCTTGTACACAAACAACAAACTTACTGAGAGAAAAATAAGAGAAGCCACACCTTTCAGAGTGGCATCCAAAAAAATGAAATACTTAGGAATCAAACTAACAAAGGAAGTAAAAGATCTATTCAATGAAAATTTTAATACTCTGAAAAAAATTGAAAGAGATCTTAGAAAATGGAAAGATATTCCTTGTTGATGGATAGGAAGAACAAACATTGTGTAAAGGGCCATCCTCCCATAATTGTTATATAGATTTAATGCAATTCCAATCAAAATACCATTACTATACCTCACAGATCTAGAGAAATCACTCCTAAAATTCATCTGGAAGGAAGAGACCTAGGATAGCAAAGAAAATTCTGGGCAACAAAGACAAAGCAGTCACAATCCCTGACTTAACATTATACTACAAAGCTACTGTGATAGAATCAGCATTGTATTGGAAGAAAAACAGACCTGAAGATCAATGGAATAGATTGGAAGATACAACTACAAACAAACTTAACCACGTTATCCTTGACAAAGGGGCCAAACATATTCACTAGAAGAAAGATAGCCTCTTTAATAAGTGGTGCTGGAAAAACTGGCTTTCCATATGCCAGAAATTAAAACTAGACCCATGCCTATCACTATGCACTAAACTAAAGTCAAAATGGATCAAAGATCTGAATATTAAAACAGAAACACTAGATCTACTGGAAGATAAAGTAGGTAGGAATTTTGCAGACATAGGGGTTGGCAGAGAATTCATGCACAAAACCCAAACTGCATGGGAAATACTTCCTAGAATCTACAATTGGGATGTCGTCTTATTAAAATGTTTTTACATGCCAAAGTAAATCTCCAACAGAGTGAAAAGAAAACCCATGGATTGGGAACAAAATCTTAGTCAACTGTCCCTTAGACAAAGGACTTCTATCTAGAACATATAAAGAATTTTTTAAAAAGTCAGGCCCCCCAAATTCAAAGATCCAATCCAAAAATGGACATCTGAGATGAATACACACTTCCCAGCTAAGGAAATGCAAATGGAAAATAAATACATGAAAAAATGTTCAGCATCATTGGTCACTAGAGAAATGCAAATGAAAACAAAACTGAAATTACATCTCATTCCAGAAAGAATGGCCAGAATCAAGAAAATCACCACTAACAAATGCTGGAGAGGCTGTGGGGAAAAAGAAACTCTTCTACACTGTTGGTAGGAGGGTAGCCTGGTGCAACCACTGTGGAAATCAATCTGGAGGTTCCCATTTGACCCAGCTATTCCACTTCTGCGCATATTCCCAGAAGAATTGAAAGTACCATACAACGGTGATGTATGTGCATCCATGTTTATAGCAGCACAATTTGTAATAGCCAAATCTTGGCAACAACCTAAATGCCCACCAACTGAGGAATGGACAAAAAAGATGTGGTATTTTTATACAGTAGAGTACTATTCAGCTGTAAAGAAGGATCACGTTGAGGCTTTTATAAGTAAATGGATGTGACTTGAGACCATACTCATAAGTGAAATAAATCAAACTCACATGTGCAAATACCATATCATCTCCATAGTGTAAGAAACCAAAGAGTAAATAAGATACAAAATCTTCAGTAAATATTGTTAAAGGATAATGAAATGCCCAATGGGGAAAAAATATCTCAGATAGAGAAAAGAAGAAAAGAAGGAAAAGTAAAAAGATATAAATTTGTACATAGGCACTTAATATAGGTAAGATGATTGTATTACTAATTCTATTAGTTCTTGGAACAAAACAGTTAACATTCATAGGGTTAGATCAACTTTGCATGTTTATATATGGTAGTCTGAGTCATACTTTTGAAGATAACTACAAAAAATAACAACCTTTGTTATGTTCCTACCACCTTGTTTTGCAAACATATGTTGTTATTCTTTCAGGCTACTTGTTATTGTCATTTATTACTCCTTTGTTTCTTGTTTTTCTTGTAATATGCTTTGTTTTGATTTGTTTTTTGCTTTAATACAGAAATAATAGATGTAAATGTATAGGCTTATACATGCCTAGAACTTCTCCTCAAAAAGCTGGGATTAGAAGTTCCATTTAATCCAACTATTGCACTTCTGGGGGTCATATTCTCAGAAGAATTGAAAACATCATGCCACAGTGATATATATACACTCATGTTTATAGCAGCACAATTTGTAATAACCAAATCTTGGAAACAACCTAAATGTGCACCAACTAAGGAATGGATATGAAGGAGTTTACAAGAATTGATTTTATTATGTGTGATGGTGTGAACAGTTACTTTGAAGAAAACGAGACATTATGGTAGCCATTGCTGATTTCCTATCATCCTGTTGTGAAGTCCAATAATGCTTGCATTCTTTATTTTGATCGGTATGAGTCTGTTTTGTATTATTTGATTGCAATATGTGTGAAAGTGTGGACAGCGATTTTGAAGACAACAAGGGGCATTATGGTAGCCATTATTGATTGTCCTATTGTCTGGTTTTGAAGGCCTGTAATGCTTTCATTTTTTATCGGTTTCATATTGTTTTGTTTTGTTTGAATTCATTGTGTGTGAAGATATGGACAACTATGTTGAAGAAAACAAGAGACATTAGGTAGCCACTGCTGATATCCTGTTGTCTGATTTTAAAATGCTCTGCCACTTGCACTGTTTTATTCTGATCTGTTTCATATAGTTCTGTGTGCTTTATTTTATTATCTTTAAAATAAACAACCACAAAAATAAAAAACCAAGGAGAATGATCCTGCTCTACAAACAGAGGCCTGGAGCGTACAATAAACAGTGCTTCCCAATTCCCTATGGAGTGAATGAAAGGCAGTTTATGGTTGTAGACCTGTAGCACGGAAGCTTCTCCAGCTAAGTCATCTTTGCTATCAGTTCAGAACTGATGACAGAACCTAACCATGTCTTCTGGTTTCTGAACTCATAGAAATTCACACTATGAGTCTCTCAGTTTGTTATGATCAAAGACAGCTTGTATATGTGTGGTTATGTACTCTCATGGAATGGAACACCCTGCAGCTTGTTGTATGTTACCCTGATAATACCCAGGGAAAGAGTACCTCAGTGTCCTGAATGACTGTTCCAGAAATTGAGGCATGGAATGCACTGGTGATAGATACATACCCATAAGAATTAATGAATGAATCAGTTGCATTGTGCCATATGAACATGGAATGTTCCATAGCTGAGTCAAGTTCAGGATAGCTCTAAGTGAGCAAAGCCTTCAATCGTGAAGACTTTGGGATGTGTGCTTCTACACATGTAACACAAGTACAGGTCTTAATTCTGCATGTTTGCTGGTGTAAGCCAGTTTGCAAACAAAAGGCTTTGCAGCCCTGGGGAAAAGAAACAGCCTGCTACTCGTTGTATGTTTCCCAGAAAGAACTCCAGTGGAGAAATGTACTTCTACAAGTAGAATGATCATGCTCTGCAAACAGAGGTTTGAAATCTCAAAGAAGTGGCACTTCCCAATTTCACCATAGAAGTGAATGGATGGAGATATATGGTTTTAGCACTGTGGTATGGAAGCTTGCCCAGTTATTCACCCCTACTATAAATTCAGATCATAGAAGTGAACCTAACTGTATCCTTTGGCTTGTGTGCATCTTCAAGTTACAGGGATTCACATATTGAATGTCTCAGTTATTTATGGTCAAAGGCAGTTTGGAAGCATATGGTTATGCTCCCTCATGGAAGGAAACACTCTGGAGCTTGTTGTATGTTTGTCTGATGATAGCCTCAGGGAAAAGAGTACCTCAGTATCCTGAATGACGCTGCGCTTGAATTGATTCCTGGAATGCACTATGAGTGGTGCCTGATCCTTCCCCATAAGCATGAATGGATGGATAAATTGCATTGTGCCATATCACCATGGAAGGTTCCACTGCTGATAAGTGCAAGATAACTCTAAGTGAGCTGATCCATCATTTGTGAAGACTTTGGAGGTGTATCCTTCTATACATAACAGATATAAAGGATACATTTCTTGACTTTTGCTTGTGAAAGGCAGTTTTTGATTAAAAAAGCTTTGCATCCCTACTGAAAAGAAACAGCCTTCAACTCATTTTGTGTTTTACTAGGGAGAACCCCAGCGCACAAGTGTACATCCACAAGCAGAATGATCTTGTTCTATAAACAGATTTCTGGAACCTATAAAAATTCATGCTTTCTAATTCCCCCATAGGAGTGAATGGAAGACAATATATGCTCATAACACTGCAGTAGAGAATCTTTCCCAATTTAGTCAACTTTGATACAAGTTCAAAACACATAACAAAACCTAACCATATCCTTTGGTTTGTGCAATTCTGCAAGGAACTGAGATGTGTACTTTGAGTGTCTCAGTTTGTTATGGTCAAGGCAGTTTGCATATGTATGGTTATGCATCCTCATGAAAGGAAACACTCTGCAGTCTGCATTGTATTTCCCTGATAATAACCCCAGGGAGAAGAATACCTCAATGTCTGGAATGATCATGCTCTCGAATTGAGTCCTGCAATGCAGCATGTGTCGTGCCTGATACGTAACCATAAGAATAACAGATGGATGAATTCCATGGTTCCATATCACAATAGAAGGTGTCCCAGCTGAGTCAAATGCAGGACAATTCCAAGTGAGGTAATCCATCATTTGTGAAGACTCTGGATGATGTGCTTCTATATATAACTGAGACCTAGGAGCCTTATTTCTCTGTTTTTGTTGGTAAAAGTCAGCTTGTGAATAAAAGGCTTGTAGGGCTGGGGAAAAGAAACAGCCTGCAATTCCTTGTGAGTTTCATGAGAAAAACTCCAGTGGAGAAGCGTACATCAACAAAGAGAATGATCCTGCTCTACAAACAGAGATCTGGAAACTACAATCAGTGGTCCTTTGAAATTCCCCCACAGGAGTGAATGGAAGGCGATTTATAGTTGTAGACTTGCCACAGAGAAGCTTCCTCAGCTAAGTCAGCTTTACTATCAGTTCAGAACAGAGAACAGAATCTAACAGTATCCTTTGGTTTCTTAGTTTCTGAAAGGAATTGAGATTCGAAGTATGAGTGTCTCAGTTTGTTATGGCCAAAGACAGTTTGCATATGTGTGGTTATGAACCCTCATGGAATGAAACACCCTGTACCTTGTTGTGTGTTTCCCTGATTATACCCCAGGGAGAAGAGTGCCTCCATGTGCTGAATGACTCTGTTATAGGAATTGAGTCCTGGAATGCACTGGTTATTGATACATACACACAAGAATGAATGGATGAATCAATTTTGCTGTGCCATATGACCATGTAAAGTTCCATTGCTGAGTCAATTTCAGGATAATTCTAACTGAACAAAGCCTTTATTTGTGAAAACTTTGGGGTGTGTGCTTCTACACACATAACAGGCCTTATTTCTTGGTTTTTGCTGGTGTTACCAAGTTTGTGAATAAAAGGCTTTGCTGTCCTGGGGAAAAGAAAAAACCCTGCAACTCGTATTACATTTCCCAAGAAGAACTGCAGTGGAAAGATGTACATAAACAAGTACAAGGATTGTGGTCTCCAAATAGAAGCCTGAAACTTCAAATAAGTGATGCTTCTGAATTCCACCACAAGAGTGAATAGAAGGAAATATTGTAGTACTGCACCAGGGAAGTTTTCCTAGCTTAGTCAGCTTTGCAAATCATTCAAAACACAGAACAGACTCTTACTGTATGCTTTGTTTTGTGTGTTTCTTCAAGAAACTGAGATGCCTACTTTGAGTCTGTCAGTTTCTGAGGGTCATAAGTGGTTTCTTTAGTTATTCATATGCAACCTAATGGAATGACATGTTTTGCATCTTCTTATGTGTTTCCCTGTTAGTAACCCCAATGAGAAGAGTGCCACAATATGCTGGATGTAGGTGCTTAGGGATTAAAACCTGGAATGCAGTGAGTGTCATGTCTGATACTTCCCCATAAGAATGAAAGGATGAATAGTTTGCACTAGGACATTTCACCATGGAATTTGACCGAGCTGTGTCAAGTTCAGGATATGTCTTAGTGAGCAAAATGTTCATTTTGGAAGACTTTGGGGTGTGTGCTTCTATACATAACAGACATACAGACCTTTCTAGCGATTTTTCTAGAAAAAAGCAGTTTGGGATTAAACAGCTTTGCAGCCCTGGTGATAAGAAACAGCCTGCAACTCGTTGTGCATTTCCAGAAAAAGAACTACTTTGCAGAAGTGTACATCCACAGAATGATTCATTTCTACAAACAAGACCTGGAACCTACAATAAATGGTGCTCCCCAATTTCCTCATGAGAGTGAGAGGAAAGCTATATGTAGTTGTAGCACTGCTGAAGGAAACTTCCCCACTTTTGTAAGATTTGATATCACTTCAGAATAGAGAAAAGATCAGAATAGTAACCTTTGTTTTGTGCAAAACTTGAAGAAACTGAGTAGGGGTCATGTTTGACATTCCCTCATGAGAAAGATTGGATGGATCAATTGCATTGTGACAAATCACCATGCAAAATAACCCAGATGAGTCAAGTTCAGAATAAATCTAAATGAGCAAAGCATCCACTTGGGAAGACTTTGGGGTGTGTGCTTCTATACATGAGATGTACAGGCCTTATTACTCAGACTTTGCTGTTAAAATGTCATTTTGATAAATCAGCTTTGCAGCCCTGGTGAATAGAAAGAGCCTGCAAATCATTGTGCATTTCCAGAAAAAAGAATTCGAGTACAGAATTGTACATCCACAGGCAGAATGATCCTGTTCTACAAGCAGAGGCCTAAAATATATAAAATGTTGTGCTTCCCAATTTCCCCATAGGAGTAAGTGGAAGGGTATATATAGTTGTAGCACTACACCAGGGAAGGTTCCCCTGCAAAGTTAGCTTTGTTCTGACTTCAAATGAGAGAATCTAACTGCATCCTTCAGATAGTGCGTTTCTCCAAGAAAATCAGAAACCCACATTCAGTAGCTCAGTTTTTTGGATCAAAGTCAGTTTAAACATTTATTCTTTGGCACCCTAATGGAAACAGATACCCTGCAACTACTTTTGTGTTTCCCTAATAATAGCCACCCACATAGACTCTGTCACTTGTCATGTGTTTCCCTCAGAATAACCTCAGGGAGAAGAATACCTCATTGTCCTGAATGAAGCTGCTTAGGAATTAAGGCCTGTAATGCTGTATGGGTGGTGTCTGGTACTTTCCCATAAGAACAAATAGATATGCAAATTGCTTTGTGACATATCATCATGGAAATTATCTCAGCTGAGTCAAGTTCAGGAAGAGTCAAAGTGAATGAAGCATTCATTTGGGAAGACTTTGAGTTGTGTACTTCTGTACATAATAGAGGTACAGGCCTTATTTCTAGGATTTTTCTGGTAAAGGCCATTTGCAAATAAAAGGCTTTGCAGCCATTTTGAAGAGAAACAGCCTGCAACTCATATATTTTGAACAGAAGTCCAGTGGAGAACTATATATCCACAAGCAGAATGATCCAGTTCTACAAAAGGAGGCCTGAAACCTATGATAAGTGGTGCTTCCCAATTAGTCATTAATAGTGAAAAGAAGCAGATATATAGTTGTAGCAGTGCCCACGGAAACTTCACCAGATTTGTCAGCTTTACTGTAAGTTCAGAACATAGAACAGATCCTAAACCTCTGTTTCAGTTTGTGTGATTTTGTAAGAAAGTGAGACAAGCACTTTGAGACTTTGTTTCTTAGGGTGAAAGGCAGTTTGAATATTTATTGTTATGAAATAATGGAAAGATACGCTCTGCAACTTGTCATGGTTTCCCTCATTATATCCTCAGTGGGAAGAGTCCCTTCATGTCCTCAATGAAGCTGCTTAGAAACTGAGTCCTGGAATGCAGAAATGGTTGTGTCTGAAACTTTCCCATAAGAATGAATGGATGGATTAATTGCATTGTGCCACATCCCGATAGAAAGTGCCCCAGCTGAGTCAAGTTCAGGATAAGTCTATGTGAGAAAATCATTCATTTGGGATCACTTTGTGGTCTGTGCTTCTACATGTAACAGACAATCAGGTTTTATTTCTCAGTGTTTGCTAGGAAAAGGGAATTTGGAAATAAATGCCTTTCCAGCTCTGTTGAAACAAAAGAACCTGCAACTCTTTGTGTATTTCCCTAAGAAGAACTCCAGTGAAAAATTGTACATCCACAAGCAGAATTGTTGTACTCTCCAAACAGAGGCCTAGTATCTACAATAAGAGCTGTGTCAAAATTCCCCAATAGGAGGGAAAGGAAAGCTATACAGGGTTGCAGCACTGTCCTAGGGAATCTTTTGCAACTTAGTCAGCTTTTCTATGACTTCAAAACAGAGATCAGTGTCTAATCATACCCTTTGGTTTGTCTGTTTCCTCAAGAAACTGAGATGCCCACTTTGAGTCTCTCATGTTTTTATGGTCATAGACAGTTTCTTTGTATGTGTTTGTGCACCCTAATGGAAAGACATACCCTGCAACTTCTTCTGTGTATCCTTGTTAGCAGTACCAGTGAGAAGAGTACCACAGTATCCTGAATGAAGTTGCTTAGGAATTGAGGTCTGCAATGCAGTAAGTGTCATGTCTGATACTTCCCCTAAGAATAAAAGAATGGATCAATTGCATTGTGACGTATCAACATGGAAAATGACCCAGCTGAGTAAGGTTCAGAATAAGTCTCAGTGAGCAAAGTGTTCATTTTGGAAGACTCTGGAGTGTGTGCTTCTATACATAACAGACGTACAGGCCTTATTTCTCAGATTTTGCTGGGAAAACGCATTTTGAGTTTAAATGGCTTTGCAGCCCTGGTGAAATTAAACAGCCTGCAACTCATTGTACATTTTGAGAAAAAGAAATCCAGTGGAGAAGTGTATATCCACAAGCAAAATGATCCTGTTCTACACATAAGGGCCAGGAACACAAAATAAGTGGTGCTTCCCAATTTCCTCATAGGAGTGAGTGGAAGGTGATGTGCTCCAGGAGGCTTCCCCAGCTTAGTTGAGCTCTGGTATCACTTCAGAATAGAGAGCATAACAGTACAGTATCCTTTGGTTTGTGCATTTCTCCCAGATACTGAGATGCACACTTTGATTCTCTCAAATTCTTTGGGTCAACAGCAGTTTTAATATTTATTGTTATGCAGCCTAATGGAAAGATATACCCTACAACATCTTTTGTGTTTCCCTGATAATAGCCCCAGGGAGAAGAGGACCTCAGTGTCCTGAATGAAGTAGCTTAGGAATTGAGACCTGGAATGAGGTATGGTTTGGTATCTCATACTTCCCCATAAGAATGAATGGATGAATCCATTGCGTTGTGACATATCACCATGAAAAGTTCCCCAGCTGAGTCGAGTTCAGGATAAGTCTAAGTGAGCAAGCATTCACTTGGGAAGACTTTTGGGTGCATGCTACTATACATAACAGATGAATAGACATTCTTTCTCGGATTTTGCTGGTAAAAGGCAGTTGGCAAACAAACAGCTTTGCAGCCCTTGTGAAAAGAAACAACCTTCAACTCATTGTGTATCCTGAAAAGAAGAACTCCAGTAGGAGAAGTGTACATCCATAAGCAGAATAACATGGTTCTACAAACAGAGCCCTGAAACCTAATATATGTGGTGCTTCCCAATTCCCCTATAGGAGTGAATGAAGGTGGATATATGGTTTTAGCAGTGCCCAGGGTAGATTCCCCAGCTTAGTCAGCTTTATTATAAGTTCAAAACAAACAACAGAACATAACCCTATGTTTTGTTATACTGTATTTTGCAAGAAACTGAGATGTGCTATTTGAGACTCTCAGTTTGTTAGGGTCAAAGGCAGTTTGAATATTTATGGTTATGATGGCAAGGGAAAGATAGACTCTGGAACAATTTATGTGTTTCCCTCAGAACAACCTCATGGAGAAGAGTACCTCAATGTCCTGATTGAAGGTGCTTAGGAAATGAGGCCTGGAATGTAGAATCAGTGGTGTCTGATACTTCCTCATAAGAATGAATTAATGGAAAATTTACATTGTACCATATCCCCGTAGAAAGCACCCCAGATGAGTCAAGTTCAGGATAAGCATAAGTGACAAAAGCTTTCATGTGAGAACACTTTCAGTTGTGTGCTTCTATACACAACAGATGTACAGGCCTTATTTCTAGGATTTTGCTAGTAAAAGGCAGCTTGATATTAAGAGGCTTTATAGGCCTGGTGAAAGGAAATGGCCTGCAACTCACTGTGCATTTTTAGAACAAGGGCTCCAGTAGAGAAATGTACACTTCCCCCAAATGATACTGTTCTACAAACTGCAGCCTGGAACCTACAATAAGTGGTGCTTCCCAATTTTCCCATAGAAGTGAGTGGAAATGTATATATAATTTACACTGCCACAGCCAAGCTTCCCCAGCTTAGTCATTTTTGCTATCACATCAGAAGAGGGAACAGAACAGAACAGTTTCACTTGCTTTGGCATTTCATTATGGAACTGAGATATTCATTTTGAGTGTCTCAGTTTCTTTGAGTCAAAGGCAGTTTGAACATATATGATGATGCACCATAATGGAAAGATACACCCTGGAACATCTTTTGTGTTTCTCTGATAAAAGCCAAAAGGAGAAGAGTATCTCAATGTCCTGAATGAAGCTGCTTAAGAATTGAGACCTGGAATCCTGTATCGATGGTGTCTGATACTTTCCCATATGAATGAATGGATATATCAATTGCATTGTGACATATCACCATGGAAAGTGCCTCAGCTGAGTCAAGTTCAGGATAAGTCTAAGGGAGCTAAGTGTTCGCTTGGAAAGACTTCGGGGTCTATCTTTTTATAGATAACAGACATACAGATCTTATCTCTCAGAATTTGCTGGTAAAAGACAGTTGGGATTACAAGTCTTTGTTGTGCTGGTGAAAAGAAATAGCCTTCAATTCATTGTGAATTTTGAGAGAAATAACTCCAGTAGAGAAGTGCACATCCAAAAGCAGAATCATCCTGTACTTGAAACCAAGGCCTGGAAAACAAAATATATTCTGCTTCACAATTCTCCTATAGGAGCGAGTGGAAGGATATGTATGGTTGAAACACTGCCCCAGGGAAGCTTCTGCAGTTTAATCAACTTTGCTGTCACTTCACAACAGAGAACAGAACATAACAGCATCCTTTGGTTTGTGTGTTGCTTCAGGAATCTGAGATGAACTCTTTGAGACTCTGATTCTTTGGGTCAAAGCAGTTTGAGTATTTATGAATAACCAAGAAATGAAAAGACTGAGCCCTGCAACTCCTTTTGTGTTTCCCTGGTAATAGCCCCAGAGAGAAGAATACCTCAACGTCCTAAATGAAGGTGCTTTGGAATTGAGGTGTGGAATGCAGTAGGGGTGGTGTCTGATACTTCTGCATAAGAATGAATGCATAGACCTACTGCAGTGGACATATCCCCATAGAAAGTACCCCAGCTGAGTCAAGTACAAAATAAGTCTAAGTGAGCAAAGCATTCCTTTGGAGAGTGTGCTTCTATGCATAACAGATGTACAGGCCTTATTTGTCAACTTTTGCTGCTTGAAGGCCATTTGCAAGTCAAAGGTTTTGCAGTCCTCAAGAAATGAAGCAGCCTGCAAATCATTATGTATTTCAAGAAGAAGAACTCCAGTGGAGAAATGTACGTCCACAAGTAGAATGATTCTGTTCTACAACAGAGGCCTAGAACCTTCCAGGAGACATGCTGCCCCATTGCCCTGTAGGAGTGAATATAAGGATTCATACGGTTGTAGAACTCTCAAGGGAAGCTTCCCAAGCTTAATCAACTTTAACATAAGTTCAGAACAGAGAACAGAACCTACAAGTATGTTTCAGTTTGTGCGCTTTTGAAAGAAATTGAGATGTGCACTTGGGACTCTCAGTTTCTTATGGTCAAAGTCAGTTTGAATATTTATGGTTATGGAAAGATATACTCTGCAACTTCTCATGTTTTCCCTTCATAATAACTTCAGGAGAAGAGTACCTCAATGTCCTGAATGAAGCTGCTTAGGAATTGAGGCTTAGAAAGCAGAATTGGTTGTTTCTTATACTTAATCATAAGCTCAAATGGATGGAGAAATTGCATTGTGCCACGTCCCCATAGAAACTCAACAAGGTGAGTCAAGTTCAGGATAAGCCTAAGTGAGGGACACATTCATTTGGGAAGGCTTTGGTGTGTGTGCTGTATATTACAGGCATACAGGCCTTATATCTTGGTTTTTGCTCAGAAGAGTCAGTTGGGAATAAAGGGCTTTTCAATCCTGGTGAAGAGGAAGAGCCTGCAACACCTTGTGTGTTTCCCTCAGAAAAATTCCAGTGGAGAAGCAAATATGTATAAGCAGAATGATCCAACTCTCCAAACCAAGGCCTCGAACCTATAATAAATGGTAGTTCCTAATACCCCAATAGGAGGGAATAGAAGGATCTGTATGGCTGTGGCACTGCCCCAAGGAAGTTTCCCCAGCTTAGTCACCTTGCTATCACTTCAAAAGAGAGAACAAAATGTAACACTATCCTTTGGTTGTGTGTTTCTACAAGAAACTGAGATGCCCTCTTTGAGGTTCTCAGTTTCTTAGGGTCATAGGCAGTTTCTTTATATAGGCTTATGCACTGCGATGGAAAGACGTACCCTGCAATTTCTTATGTGTTTCCTTTTACTAGCCACAGGGAGAATAGAACCACAATATCCTGAATGAAGCTGCTTCAGAATTGCACACTCGAATGCATTAAGGCTCTTGTCTGATACGTAAGCATTAGAAGGTAAGTATGGGTCAACTGCATTGTGATATATCAACATGGAAATGCCCTGGCTGAGTCCAGATCAGGATAAGTCCAAGTGAGCAAAGCATTCATTTGGGAAGACTTTGAGATGTGTTCTTCTTTACATAACAGACCAACAGGCCTTATTTCTTGGATTTTGCTCTTAAAAGGCAGTATGGCATTAAATGGCTTTGTAACACTGGTGAAAAGAAACAGACTTCAATTCATTGTGCATTTTGAGAGAAAGAACTCCAGTAGAGCAGTGTGCAGCCACAAGCAGTATGATTCTGTTCTTCAAACATAGGCCTGGAATCTAAAATAAGTGTTTCTTCCCAATTCTCATACAGG
The DNA here is from genome assembly GCA_004363535.1 of Dasyprocta punctata. Lineage (NCBI taxonomy): Eukaryota > Metazoa > Chordata > Mammalia > Rodentia > Dasyproctidae > Dasyprocta > Dasyprocta punctata. The sequence goes on from RJWM01020453.1 coordinate 16,390, forward strand.
AGTAAGTGGAAGGCTATAAACTGTTGTAGCACTGCCCCAGGGAAGCTTCCCCAACTTAGACAACTTTACTATCACAGCAGAACTGAGAACAGAACATGCCAGTATTCTTTACCTTGTGCGTTTTTTCAAGAAACTAAGATGTGTACTTTGAATTTCACAGAATCTCTGGGTCAAAGACAGTTTCAGTATCTATGCCTAGAAAACCAAATGGAAAGATATACCCTGCAACTTCTTTTGTGTTTCCTTGATAATAGCCACTGGAAGAAGAATGCCTCAAAGTCCTGAATGAAGTTGCTTAGAAACAGAGGCCTGGAATGCAATATGTGTGGTGTCTCATATTTCTCCATAAGATTGAATGGATGGATCTACTGCATTGTGACATATCCCCATAGAAGATACCCCAGCTGAGTCAAGTATAAAATAAGTCTCCCTGAGAAAATCATCCCTTTAGGAAGACTTTGGGGTGTGTGCCTCTATGCATAACAGACTTACAGGCCTTAATTTTTGGACTTTGCTAATCAATTCCATTTGCAAATAAATGGCTGTGCAGCCCTGGAGAAAACAAACAGCCTGCAAATCATTGTGTATTTTGAGAAGAACTCCAGGGGAGAGTTGTACAGCCACAAGCAGAATGATCCCATTCTACAAGCAGAGAGCTAAAACCTACCGTAAGTCATGCTTCCCACTGCCTAAACAGGAATGAACAGAAGCAGATATATGGCTGTAACCCTATCCAGGTAAGCTTCCCAAACTTAGTTAGCCTTACATAAGTTCACAGCAGAGAACAAAAGCTAAAACTACGTTTCACTTTGTACATCATGGATACTGCACCAGCTGAGTGAAGTTTAGGATAATTACAAGTGAGCATAGCCTTCGTTTGTGAACACATTGACTGGTGTGCTTCTATGCATAAAAGACGTACAGGCATTTTTCTCGGTTTTTGCTGGCAAAATGCAGTTTTTGAATAAAAGACTTTGAAACCGTGGTGAAAAGAAAAAGCCTGCAATTTATTGTGTATTTCCCTAAGAACTCCAGTAGAGAAGGGTACAACCATAAGCACAATGATCCTGCACTACAAACAGAGGACTGGAACCTACAATAAGTGGTGCTTTACAATTTTCCCATAGGAGTGAATGGAAGGTGACACACCATTGCAGCACTGCTACAGGGAAGCTACCCCAGCTTATTCAGCCTTGGGATAAATTCAGAATACTGACCAGAACCTAACTATATTCTTAGGTTTGTGCACTTCTACATGGAAATGAGATGTGTACTTCGAGTCTCTCAGGTTTCTATGGCCAAACACAGTTTTTGAGCCATACACCCAGCATGTTTTTATGTGTTTCTCTGATAAAAACCCCAAGGAGAAGAGTACCCCAATGTAATCAATGAACCTGATTCAGAATGAGGCCTAGATTGGCATAAGAGTGGTGCCTGAAACTTTTCCATAAGGATGAATAGAGGGATAAATTCCATTGAGCCATATCACCATGGAAGGTTCTGCAGCTGTGTTAGGTTCACGGTCAGTCTAAGTGAGCAAAGTTTTCCTTTGTGAAGACTTTGTGCTGTGTGCTTCTATATACAAATGTTCAGGCCTTATTTCTGAGTTTTTGCAAGTAAAAGCCAGTATGCAAATAAAAGGCTTTGAAGCCCTGGTGAAAAGAAAAAGCCTGCAACTGATTGCGAACTTTGCTAAGAAGTATTCCAATGGCAAAGTGTACAGCCACAAGCACAATGATCCTGATGTACAATCAGAGCCTGGGACCTACAATAAGTGTTACTTCCCACTTCCCTCATAGGAGTGAATGGAAGGTTACATATGATTGTAGCACTCCAACAAGGAATTTTCCCATGCTAATTGAACTTCGCTATATGTTCACAGCAGAGAACATCGCCTAACTGTATTCCTTGGTTTGCATGCTTCTGCAAGGAACTGAGATGAGCCCTTTGAGTCTCTCAGTTTCTTACAATTAAAGACAGTTTTCATATTTGTAGTTACACACATAATGGAACGATAAACCCTGAAGCATCTTATGTTCTTCACTGATAATAGCCCGAGGGAATACTGAATGACCGTGCTTAGGAATTAAGGCCTGGAATGCAGTATATGTGATGCCTGATCATTCCTCATAAGAATGAATGCATGGATAAATTGCATTTGGCCATAGCACCATGGACAGTGCATTGAGTCAAGTTCAGGATAATTATAAGTGAACAAAGTCTTCTTTTGTGAACACTTTGGCTGGTGTGCTTCTATGTGTAAAAGACATACAGGCATTTTTTTTCCAGATTATGCTGGTAAAATGCAGTTTACGAATAAAAAGCTTGGAAACCCTGGTGAAAAGAAACAGCCTGCAACTTATTGACTGTTTCCCTAAGAAGAACACCAGTGGCGAAGTGGACACCCAACACAGAATGAACCTGCTCTACAAACAGAGGCCTGGAACCTAAGATAAGTGGTGCTTTCCAGTTCAACCACAGGAGTGAATGGTAGGTGATATACTGTTTTAGCAAGGATCCAGGAAGCTTCCCCAGCTTGGTCAGCATTGTTATAAGTTAGGAACAGAGAATGGAACCTAACCATAGTCTTAGGTTTCTGTACTTCTGCAAGGAAACGAGATGCGCAATTTGAATCTGTCAGTTACCTATGGCCAAAGACAATCTGCATGTTTATGCTTTTGCAGCCTACTAGAAGGATACCCCACAGTCAAAACCAAAATAAATCTACACCCAGACATATAAAAATTAAGATCCTAGAAATCCAGCATGAAAACAGCATACTAAAATCTGTTAGAGAAAGCACACAACTCACCTATCAAGGAAAGCCCACTAGAATCATGGCAGACTTCTCAGCACAAACACTCAAGTCAAGGTGAGCTTCTAGTAAAGTGTTTCAAGTCCTGAAAGAAAACAACTTTCAACCCAGATTGATGTATCCTGCAAAACTTTCTTTGAAATTTAATTAAGAAATAAGATATGGCAAAAAAAACAACTGAAGATATTCATGTCCACCAAACCAACCCTAGACAGAGTACTGAAAGACATACTAGAGAGAAATAAAAATGACTACAATTTCCAGAACAATAACAGAGAGAAACCACCAGACAGGGCAAGCAGTTAAATAAGGGAGAAAAGCAAGAAACCAACAACAGGAAAATAACATGACAAAGTTAAGCCAGTTCATAACAATTTTATCCATCAATGTAAATGGCCTTAATTCACCTATTAAAAGAAATAGGTTGACAGAATGGGTCAAGAAACAGGATCCAACAATATGCTGTATACAGGAAACACAACTGAGTCAAAGGGAAATTCATAAGTTAAAAGGCAAAGGATGGAAAACAATATTCCATGCAACAGAAACCCAGAAAAAAGCAGGGTTAGCAATTCTATTTGCAAACAATGTGAAGTTCAAACCAAAAATGATCAAAAGAGACAAAGGTCACTACATACTTGTTAGTGGAAAAGTTCAAGAGAAGGCACTGACAACCACAAATATACATGCACCAAATCTATGAGCACCAATCTATATAAGACAAATACTAATAGACATGAAAAACAAATATGCAATAACACAATTGTAATAGGGGACCTTAATACCCCATTGTCACAAAGAGTTAGATCAACTAGACAAAAAGTTGATAAAGAAATATCAGAACTGAATCAAACCTGTGAACAAAAGGACTTAGTAGATGTTTACAGAGTGTTCCACCAAACCACATTAGAATACACAATCTTCTCAGCCTCACAAGAGACATTCTCTATAATAGATCATATATTAGCCCATAGAACATCCTTATGTAAATGCAAAAAGATTGAAATTATTCCATGCATATTATTTGACCATGGTGCACTGAAATTGGAAATTAATGACAAAAGAAACTGTAAAAACTGCAAAAACAAATGGAAATTGAATAACAACCTCTTGAACAACCAATGGGTTACAGGTGAAATTAAAAAATAAATTAAACAATACCTACAATTCAATGAAAATGCAGATACAAAATATCGAAGCCTGTGGGACACAATGAAAGCAGTCCTAAGAGGAAATGTATAGCAATGAATTGTCACATAAAGAAAACAGAACAAATGCATATAAACAACCTAATGCTATACCTCAAGCTTCTAGAAAATGAAGAGCAAGTCAAGGCCAAAGCTCACAGAAGAGAGAAAACTATAAAGATCAAAGCAGAAATTGATGCAATAGAGTCTAAGAAACCAATACAAAAAATTAGTGAATCAAAGAGCTGGTTCTTTGAGAGAATAAACAAAATTGTTAAACCTCTAGCCAACATTATCAAGAAAAAGAAAAAAACCCCTAAAATTCAAGCAATAAGGGATGAAAAGGGTGAAATTATTACAGATCCCATGGAAATTCAGAAGATCATGAATACCTACTTTGAAAACCTTTACTCACATAGGGTGGAAAACACAGAGGAAATGGACAGATTCCAAAAACTTATGAATTAGAAAAACTGAGTCAAGAAGATATAGCAATTTTGAATGACACAATGTCTGCAACTGAAATTGAAAATGTGATTAAAAACTTACCAACAATAAACGCCCAGGTACTGATCGATTCACAGCTGAATTCTACAAGAAATTTAGAGAAGATTTAATGCCAATACTCCTCAAACTCTTCAATGAATTTGAAAGGAAAGCAATTCTCCCTAACTCTTTCCTTCAGGCAAGTATTACTCCGATACCAAAACCAGAGAAAGACCCAATCAAAAAATAGAACTATAGGCCAATCTACCTAATGAATATTGATGAAAAAATCTCAATAATATACTGGCAAATAGAATGCAGCAAATCATCAAGAAGATTATTACATAATGACCAAGTGGTATTTATCCCAGGAATGCAGGGATGGTTTAACATGTGCGAATCAACAAATGTAATGCACCACATCAACAGAGCTAAAGACAAAAATCACATGATCATCTCAATAGATGCAGAAAAAGCTTTTGATAAAGTCCAACACTTGTTCATGATGAAAACCCTACAGAAACTTGGAATAGAGGGTAGCTACATCAATCTGATAAAAGCCATGTATGACAAACCAAGTCAACATTATACTAAATGGACAAAAATGAGAAAGCTTTCACTGAAAAATCAGGAACAAGACAAGGATGTCCACTATCACCACTCCTATGCAACATAGTGCTGGAAACATTAACCAGAGCAATCAAACAAGAGTGAGAAATAAAAGGAATAAGGATAGGAAAGGAAGAAGTTAAATTATCACTATTTAGAGATGACATGATACTCTACATAGAAGATCCAAAAAACTCCATCAAAAAGCTACCAGAGTTAATAAACAAATTCATTAGTGTAGCTGGATACAAAGTCAACATTCAAAAATCAATAGCATTCCTGTACACAAACAACAAACTCACTGAGAGAGAAATTATGGAAACAACACCTTTAACAGTACCATCCAAAACAATGAAATACTTAGAAATCAACCTAACAAAGGATGTAACAGACCTATGTGCTGAAAACTATAGTACTCTAAAAAAGGAGATTGAAGAGGATGTTAGAAAATGAAAAAATATCCCTTGCTCTTGGTTTGGGAGAACCAACATTGTGAAAATGGCCATAGCCCCAAAACTGTCATACAGATTTAATGCAACCCCAATCAACCATTAACATACCTTACAGATCTAGAGAAAACATTCTTAAAATTCATTTAGAAATAGAAGAGACCTAGAATATCAGAGGCAATTCTGGGCAACAAAAGCAAGGCAAGAGGCATCACAATCCCTGATTTGAAATTGTATTACAAAGCTTCAGTGATAAAATCAGCATGGCACTGTCAAAAAAATAGAACTGAGGATTAATGGAAAAGATTAGAAGATGCAGACACAACTACAAAGGCACTCACTCACCTTGTATTTGACAAATGTTCTAAACATGTTCACTGGAAGAAAGATAGCCTCTTTAATAACTGGTGCTGGAAAAATTGGCTTTCCACATGCTGAAGACTAAAACTAGAACCATGTCTATCACCATACATTAAACTAAAGTCAAAATGGATTAAAGATCTAAATGTTAAAGTAGAAACACTAAATCTACTGGAAGACAAGTTAAGTAGAAATCTTAAAAACATAGGGGCAGGCTAAGAGTTCTTGAATGAAACACAAACTGCATGGGAATTACTTCAAAGAATCAACAGCTGGGATCTCGTCTTATTAAAAATTTTTTGCACTTCAAATGAAATCACCAATAAAGTGAAAATAAAACCCACAGAATGAGAAATAATTTTAGTCAATGATCCCTCAAAGGACTTATATCCAGAGCATATAAAGAATTGAAAAACTTCAGACACGCCAAATTCAAAAACCCGATCCAAAAATGGGCATCTAAGATGCACATGCACTTCTCAGATGAAGAAATACAAACGGCAAATAAATAGATGAAGAAAGGATCGACATCACTGGTCATTCGAGAAATGCTAATTAAAATAACATTGAGATTCCATCTCATTCCAGAAAGAATGGATGCCATCAGGAAGTCAACCGATACCAAATGTTGCTAGGGCTGTGGGGAAAAAGGAATATTTCTCCATTGTTGGTGGGAGTGTAGACTGGTGCAGCCACTGTGGAAAACAGTGTGGAGATTCCTCAAAATCTAGGATTGGAAGTCCCATTCAATCCAGGTATTCCCCTTTTGGGTATTTTACCAGAAAATTTGAAAATGTCATGTCATAGCGATATATGTGCATCCATGTTTATAGCAGCACAACTTGTAATACAAAAATCTTGGAAACAACCAAAATACCCATCAACAACAGAATGGATGAAAAAATGTGGTACTTTTATACAATGGAATATTACTCAGCTACAAAAAAGGATGATCTTGTGGCTTTTGTAAGTTAATGGAGGCAACTTGAGACTACACTTATAACTGAAATAAATCTGACTCACATTTGTAAATATTGTATTGTCTCCTTAGTGTAAAAGATAAATAACAATAATAATAAGAAACTGGAAAATTAATAAATTCCACAATGTACTGTAGATATTGTAACAATGAAAAAGTAAGAAAGTGCTCAAAATTAAAGAACAACTGGGATTGCAGAAAGGAGTAATGGAAGAAAATAAAAGATTATATGTATGTAGGTATATACATATAACTGTATGTATGTATAAATGTGCAAGACAGATAACTATACTACTAATTCTGTTAGCTCATCAAAAAGAATAGTTTGTGTTGTCAGTATTTGATTTATCATTTTTATGCCTAGATCTTCTAACTTGAACAACTACTTCTAAAATAACCATATGCAATATGTTATCTAGTGTTGATTTCTGTTTTTCTTTTTTATGGAAATTCTGTATTATTTCTACCCTTTTTTATGTTTTGCTTTTTAAAATAAAAAGATAATTTAGTTCAAAACTTCAAAAAATTGGAAGTATGAAGGTATGCACAGGAGCATACACTGAAGATGATATTATACATTTTTATGACATATTAATTTTTTTGTTCACAGGTAAATGAAGGCATGACTTCACCAAGGAACCAAAACTCCACTTATTTCACAGTTGAAATAGTACCACAGAGTTTTAGTACTAGCCTTCTCTTCTTTCTTATAAGCTAGTCTCTTACTATCGATAAAATTATAGCAAAAATATGAAAAATAAAATAAAATGCTCAATGTTCAAAGACCAATATTGCATGTATATATTAATTTCTAAACAATGTTGTATTCAGCCATTGTCTTAAGAACAAAATAATAATATAAATAATTTGGATAATCACCAACGTATAGACTTTTGTGAATGACAATGGCTGATTAGAAAAATAGATAAAGGAATGGAAAATTCAGGTTTTAATGACTATCTTCAAATTTCTAGAACAGTAATACTGCTTAAGTAATTTCATACATGCAGTATGAATTTTAGAATCTCACTGGCATAAAACATTTTTAATTTAAACAAGTCAAAGAGGGTAATAAAATAACACTTCAAGGACATTTATGTTCTTATTTTATTCAAAAGCATATATCTAATTAATAACAAACTGTACAACTTCAAAAGCACAGAAATATTATTTTATTATTTTAATTTGAGTGAACAAACTGTAAAATTCATAGAGTCCCATTTCCCAAACTGCAAATGAAACTTAACTTTAATGCCTTTGACTTACAAACAACATTATCTGTGATTTTCCTAGGTTACATGTTACAAAACGATGAAGTCTTCTGGCTGAAAAAGCTTAGAGAAGCCATTTATATCTGAAAGAAAGAAAATGCAACTTTAAAATTTCTATTTTGTCACTGTAGTTACAGATGTACCATCTGTAGCAGATAACTGCTTTTTACAATATCTACTTTCCACTTGTATCAGGGAAATATAACTCTTTATTTCTTTATTTCTGGATGTAATAGCCACCACGCACTTTTTTCCTCTCCATACATATACCTTGAAATAGAATTATTTTTTTTTCACCTGGATCAGCTCTGTGACCTGAGAGGTGAAATGTGAGCAGAGTAATATGTGGGTTTAGAAATGTGTCGTTCAAGATTTTAGGGATTCTCTTTAATTTTTGTCTGATGGAATGAAAATATAGTTGGTAGTCATTTTGAATCATGTGGCTGAGTACTAGAAAGAAGGGATATAAAGCATAAGAAAAAGGAAATTGGATAAATGGACACCATCTCTATTTGTTATTCGATTGAAAAGCTTATGCAATATACTGTGTACACTACCTCTTAGGAAACTATAGTTATGGTTACCTCACATTGTTATTACATGAAACACTGATTCTTCTGAAGTCATCCACTTTAGTAAATACCATGAAGACTTTAGTCTTTTTAAAAAATAATAGTAACTGAACAACACTTCATTTTATACTTTTTATTATCATGAGATACATGAATTCTATCATTATGTGTTTATAATTGTCAAATTTGTTTAAGATACTAAAGTAGCTGACAATAGTTTGAGTTTATTATTTAAAATTTGCTATGTCATAACATTTGATGAATTAGAAATTTGTGCTGAATGATACCTCAAATAATGTTGCAAATAAAAAAAATCCTGCATATTCAGAAGCAAGTTTTTCAGAGAATTTTTAGAAACTCAGTCTGTACTTCCACTTCTAGATCAATCACATTTCTGTTACATGTCTTATGACAACATATACTGGGGTTAAACTTGCATAAAGTATCAGACAAGAGAATAAGAAAGAATGCAATTAAAAACACAAATACATAAATGAGCAAGGAAAAAATATATCTATTTTGAAAGTGACTACTATTTCAACTACTCACAGGAACTTTATAAATTTCACATGACTTTCAACCTCCTGAGGGTATAAATAAACCTGATGCACCTATGGGCGTCCTCCCTCCTCCTCTTCCTCTTAGTTTTTTCTCCTTTTTGTTCCAACAGGAGAGAGAGAGAGATTCATCTGACCTCAGTTTTTGTATATTCTTATTCTTGTCCTTTTTTTATATCCTTTAACCATCTTCATGCTGAGAACTTTGAGAGCAGTGCAGAATGCAGCATTTGGCACCTGTATGGGGACCCAAGGAACAAAGAAACACATCAGATAGCAGATAGGAGGAGACATCTAGCTATGCATGGACAAAGAGAAAAAATCAGTGCCAGAGAAGACCTAGATCAAGGAATGTCTCAATGACCCTGCACTTGTTGAGATGACCACAGAGAAACTGACTCAGATCACTATTTCAAAATTAAGTCCTAAGCAGAAAAAAGATGGCCGAGCAACAGTCCCCTACCCCCATAGAGAATAAGCCCTCTAACTTTGCTCGATCAGGTAAAAAAGGAGCTGTGGGGTACAAACAAAAATAGCTAAATCATGTTTAAGCCAGGGGATTAATTATTGTGGCAGGGAATTTTTTTTTTTATTTGCACAGATCAGGCCACCTGCAAAGCCACCTCAGCACAGTGCAGCACTGCATGAGGGAGGGGTATGGGCTGAGTGCAGTGAGTGCCCCATGCTCTGGCCCTAGCCAAACTCAGCTGGGATGTCCTAGCTGTTCCTGCATCCACATTCCCACCAGCCATGCCCATGAACCCTTGTACTCTGTGCTTGGCTCAGAACCACAGGTGCCACAACAGTCCAAATTGGAGGAGGGAAAAGCTAGGGAAGAAGTGGTGGCTGTGGCTTCAGAAGAAATGAATACAGCACCCTCAGGAGAGGGTTGCACTGGCAAAGTGAATCTGAAGTTGGAGCCCATCCCCAGCAGTGAAAGGAGCACTGACTCCGTTCCAGTCATTGCTGCTGCTGCTAGAGGTGTTGGACCACAGCTCCAAGATGGGGCAGGAGCAACAGCCTGTGGGGGAAGTGGCAAGTGGGAGACCCTAGTGGCCACATATTGGACACAGGTTTTCCTTCTACACAAAGGATTGAATTGTAGGCTGTTATATGGGCCTTAAAAGAACATTCACCCACTCCTATTAGTCTTTTTTCACAGTTCTTCTGTTTGTGGTGTGATGTGATGCATTGAAACTGCCACCATTCACACTAACCAGGAAGATCTTTCTCATTGATTTCACACTCTCCAATTTACTATAGTCACCCCATGTCCCCTGTTTTATCAGTCATTTGCATTCCCATTGCCAATTGCCAGAACCTCTCACTAAGGGAAATGCTACTACAGAGAGATTGCTGGCTACTATCACTGTTGCTCCCTCAAATTACTATTCAACAGGCTTCTGCCTTCCATGTCACCTTTCATGAAAACACTTCTGTATTGTGCAAACTGTTTGGTTTAACACAGGAACAGATTCAATAAATTGTTAAATAATATTCATCATGAATAATATATCTTCTCTCATTCCTTCTGGGGGTTAGTCCCCAAAGGTTTTATTCTAATCATCTCTATGAAACAGATGTCACTCACATTTCTGAGTTTGGCTTCCTACACTGGATTAAATTTTCAGTGGATAGTTTATCAGGATTTATATTTGCTTCTGCCCATATTGGCAAAGTGGCTAAACATGTCATTGCTCATTGTATAGACGCCTATAGCACCCTCAGCTGCCTGTGGGGATTTAAGTCAGACAGTGGCCTGGCTTATAAAAGTGCTGCCTTACAAATATTTTGTAAAAATTTTCACATTTTCCTTACCACAGAAATTCCTTATAACCCTCAAGATCAAGGAATTGTTGAATGTGCTTGCCACATACTCAAAATTCAAATACAAAAACCAAAGGGATATCCTTCCTTACAAAGTTCAGACCTCACAATAGATTTCACTTGGCATTGTTTGCTATTAACTTTTTAAATGCTACTATGAATGGGACTATACCAGCAAAAAGAAAATTCAGACAGGTAAAGAAAAAGAAACTGGGAAGGTTCCTTTGGAAAGATCCTCAGACTGAACAGTGGAGTGGAACTGGTACACTACTGACTTAGGGAAGAAGGTATGCTTGTGTTTTTCTGGAAAATGCTGAATGACCTATCTCAGTGCCAGAGCATGCTGTCCAGCTGCATCACAGACTCACACCTGAAGAAGGAGTAGGTTCTACCTCTCAAGAACCTTATGCTCAGTTCTGTGGCAGTGTTGCCTCAAAGATCACTCCACAACTGATAGAAAAGAAGGGTCTAGAACCAATCTGGAGCCAATTAAAGAAATTGACCCAGGATGCCCAGGAGATAGTAATCAAAAATTGGGAAAAGAAGGTCTGAGATAGTGTCAGTGTGTGTAGTGACAACTAATCTGGAGGCTACATAAAAGTAATGGGCATGAAAATTGCCAGTATTCTTAAGACCAAGCAAAATAAAAATTATATATTATTTATAGATAAAAGATTTTGTTCCAAATTTTTTTGTAATAGATCTCTGCTAATTGACCTACAAAAATTCTGAGTAGTCTATGATTACAAACTTCTAAAATTACAAAAGAGTTATAATTTAATTTGGCCAAATAATATATTTGAGTGTAATAAGTGTGTAAGCTGGTGGTCTGTGTATCTGTTTCTTTGTCTATTTATCAACTGTTTTTATTTGAACTCAACAAATTTTTTTTTGTTTTTTTCCACTTTTCTTTGCTTTTCTTTTGCATTTTCGTCTTTTTGTAGCATTTGTCTGATATGCTTCCACTCTGGTTTTCAGCTCATCAAACTGATGCTAAAATTGGTTGTGTAAATGTAATGTATATTGTTGTTTATGTATTATGATGTGAGGATCTCTCATGGTTCAAAATCATTTCCTAAATGTTGAGATCAGGTTTTCATAAGTCATTAAAAAATTATTAAGGCAAATTAAACAAAAATCCCTTGGAGGGCAGGGGATAAAGCTCAGCAACACATCGTCTGCCTGGCAAACGCAAGGTCTAGAGTTCAAATTCCAGTGCCAAAAAGAAAAAGAATCCCTTGGATTGTAGAGAGGCTATTGGGCAGGACTCCAACTGAAGAATACGGAAGCATCTGCCTGCTCAATTGCCCAGTTCTTGTTGATTAATGGAAAGCCCAGCAGGAGAGTAAGGGCTCCACTTGACTCCAGTTTTGTCTCTTTTTGTAATTTTTCAAACTCTCACCGTCTTTCACTGCAGGAACCTCAAGAGCCACATGGGTCATGTCAAAATGTTTTTCATATGGGTATGACAATTCATTGTTATCTCATGCTGTATTAAATTTATTTATGCCTTCCTGGAGTACTGTTTTCTAAAGTGTAAAACTGGGATTGTTTATGCTGATAGATTTTTTATTTCAGATTTAGACATTTGTCTTTCTTTGTGCTCAAATTAATTCTGATAAGAGGTTAATGTCAATGGAACATGAGGTCAACAATCAGTAATAGAAAAAAATTTATGTGATGTATATGCTATATATGCACCACTATACTTATAGACACCTCAACATTAAGTGGTCCAATGTCACAACTTTCTTCATTGACATCCCACTACATATCAACAAGTTAGGTAAAAGCTTATTATGTATTAGATACAGATGATTGGTTAAAAGAACTATACTATGCCAAAGTGGACATTTCTGTATATCACAGCAATATCATCATGATCAACATGCTACAATATTATGTATGGCTTTGAATTAAAATTTTCTTTGTAAAATTATATAACTCTTGCCTGTTAGCATTTCACAGAGATTCAACTATTTGAAGATCCATGGTAGTTAGAAAATAATGGCTCTGTTTTATGTTCCAAGGTGCTTGATTCCAGATAAAATTGTAATATCAAGCTCACTATCCCATTACAAAATGTTATATCATTAACCTTGTCTTCTGGATGTTCAGTAATTCAGGTATGGAGACCAAAAACTAGAAAGAAAGATGGGCTAAGAAGACAGCCCATATTTTGGACCTAGCCCTCAGAGGTAAAAGACAACTCAAGACATGAGGGAACATTTTCAGCAACATCTTGCAACTCTGGTGAGTTACACAAACTCCAGATCAAGGAGATTTCAGGGCTGCAGAGGGTATAGATCCAAGGTGTGCAGTGTGCCTAAGGAGAGTGACTAGGACAAGTTTTCAGAAAGTAACTTGGTGAAGCAATTATTATGACTCATTCAGACAGCTGACACTGACTGAACAACTAGAGGTGCTATGTATGGATCCAAGTTAAATCCTGAGGAAACTTAACTGACTTTGATAAATAGCAAAAATAGATTAATACATTTCTCACCTTAATTTGGTCTTGAACATCCAGCAGAAAAGAATAACCACAAGAGATTGACAACAATAGCCAACTGCACTAGTAACTGATCACTGTTCTGGGATAATACACTGTATAGGATCAAACTGCTATATGCAGGGACTTAAAATCTTTGGACTGGGAATCTTTAGTGTAAATTAGGCAAATTCATCTAGAAGGAAGTGGTCTGAAAAATAAAAAGGTCTTCTACAGAATCCTCCAAACACAGCTCCTCCAACTTCATTTGCCCACCTACTGCTTGTAACTACAAAACAGAAAAGGGAGAGATGTGCAGAGTAACTGAAGCTGAGATGTATCACATATGTGGGGGCAGAGCAAGGCCAGCCTAAGGTATGTCATATGAATAAGCTGCTATAAATATTCTCAAGGACACTGGGTGCCTAAAGCAAGCTATGTCAATAAGCTATTACATGGCAGTGGGGGGGAGGGGTGGTCCATGAATTTCTACCTACTGGGTGTATAAATAAATGAGCTGCAACCATTGGGGCCCCCCTCCTTGTCATCCTCCTCTTTCTTCTTATTTACTTCTTCTCCCATCAGGAGAGAGGGCTCCATTTGGCCTCAGTTTTTCTGTGTTCTGACTCTTGTCCTTTTTTCTCTGTCCTTGAACCATGCTCATCCTGGGAACTTTGAGAGCTGTGTGGATGTGGCAGGGCAGTGGTACTGCAGAGGTTCACCCGACTCTTTTCTGTAAATCTTGCAGAAAGACTAAGAGCTCTTATTTTTGCCTTATGCACTAGTCCTAAATAGGAAGCTCCTCTTTAGCCCATGGCAGATGGGAAGGAGCCTGCAATGCAGCATTATTAGGTATTCCTAACTCCTACTTTCTATGAGTTGCTACCAAAATGATTCAATAGTTTTATAGGGGAAAGATGTGTCCAAATGGAAGCTATGGCAGAAGGAACCCAGAAACATTTGTCAACAAGATGTACATTTTTTATTTTTGAATGCAAGGATAAGAAAGATTTGCTGCTGCATTACTTTTCTCATAAAAAGCCATGTCCTTTAATTTATTCTTGTCTCCATGTCTCTTGCAGATATGACTGATTTAAGAATGGATTGAGAGAAATATTACTATTTTCCTACTATGATTACTCAGAATGGTTATTTCCATGTATAAATCAGGTCATAATTCTTCCTTGTTTTCAGTCTATTTTCATTTTGATTCTACCCGGAAAAAATAAAAGATGGTTCAAATTTAGGAAATCTATATAAATACTAATTATCTGCTTTTCAAATTTAACAAATGTATATATATATATGTAAATGCATATATAAAAATGTATATATATAATAAATGTATATATATAGCAAATATATATAACAAATACATATATGTGACATATATATGACAAATACATATATATAATATATATAAAATACATATATATGTATTTAGTATATACACATATGTATAAATATATTGTAAGTCCTCTAACAAAATATATGTTATAATTTACTATAATGTCAATATTTTAAAAATACATTTTTTGCTTTGCTGCAGATATTCAATAATAGTGTATCTATATTTTTGCTACTATAATCACGGTTGCAGTAAAGATCCTCTTTCAAGTAGTTTTGTTTATTGAGTCATAAATAATTAGCATGAAAAATAATTAGCATGAATTTGATTTCAGAATTGCTAGGTAAAAAAGCAAAATAATTTATGTCTCTATGTCTATTTTTAATATTACCAGATAAATCTTAACAATATTGTAGCAATTCACAGTCCATAGGCAAAATTTATGAAATGCTTATCAATTTGTAATTATGTATACATCACTATTTTTATAATTAGATATTCTCCTTCATTTAACTCAATGATTTGATGGATAAATTAATGGTACATTATTGAGTTATTAACATTTTCACATCTCCTTTGAGATAGTTGGTTATGCTTTTATATGTGTATTAAAGACTTGCTGTTTTAGGTAATTTTTTCTCCTTATTGAGAGAAAATACCCAGCACCCAAAATTAAGGAAGGAAATGTTTATTTAGCTCACCTGTGGAAATTTCAGTCTGTAATCAGTTGGCTCTAAGACAGGTTGGTATGGCATAGGGGCAACACTTCAAGACAAGGCAGAAGACAGCAAAAGCAACAAGATCAAAAAAGGGGAATAAGTTTCTTTTCATCCCTTATATTGTAAGCAGTCTACTAACCCACACCATCTCTGTGCCCATCTCTTGCACAGGCTCGGGATGTTTACAAATTGATGACCATCGCCCCTTGATGGGTCACTTAGTTAAGTTACTAAACTTCTCAATCCTCAAATTGCCACAATGTATCAATTATTACACTTGCATTTTCTTATCTACAAATTTTCTTTCATAGTATTTGGCAAAGTGAGAATTCTGATGCTGAAAAAATGCCAGTCACTTACTTGTCTCTTCATAGCTTACATTTCCTTGACAGTGAGTGAGTAGAGTAAGTTTTCTCATGTTCACTGACAAATTACACTTTATCTTCTGTGTTATTTTTATTTTCCTATTAGGTTGTAATATCACTTTGTGTTTTGATATTCAATATTTATTTTTTATCTTATACAGAAATTTTCATTTCTTTTTTAACCATTTCTAATGATTTTTGTCATTCATTTTCTTTCTATATGAAATATGTCGACCTATACACGTATGAAATCCGGACATAAAATTTTGGGTTTAGAAGTCAATTTTATATAGAGCATTCTATAAATTGAACTCTAAAATTATTTTACTTTTCAGCACATGTTTTCTTTGAACCAGTAGATCATGATCTTTTAATTTTGACTCTAAAAATGGAGATTGTTACATTTTGCAAAAATAAATTAAAAATACATACTTTACAAAAATTTGTACAAGCAAAAAATATTTTTTGTTATTTTTACACTAACCGCTAGAAAATACATTTTGAAAATAATCTATGATGAGTTATCATGAAACATTTTATGGATCCCTGTCCAACTCTTAGAATGTTTGAAATTTTATAAGAGCATTTTTAAAGTCTCTGCCAGACAAAGGTAGGCGATTATGGCTGGAAGAAACCAGAGAATGAACGGGGCAGAATGAGTCAAAGATCAGAAAGTCCACAGCTCACCGGTGGAGTGAGAGATTTCCTGTATAGAGGCGACTGCATGAAATGAGTGACCCAAAATGCTGTCAGGCTTATGGCTGAGCACCATGAGCCAGTGGGATAAGGGATAGTCTCAATTCTTCATTCAAATTCAGCACTATTTGCAGGACCAAGCAGGAGAAGCTGTTCACAATCCTTCATTTAGACCTGGCCACAGCTAATTTAAAGACACTTTTGTTGATCCTTCATTTACAACTCATGTGATGCCAAGTGAGTCTCTGTTAGGATAAATGTCCCAGTGTCTTACTTGCATGAGATACTCTATCCAGGTATTTTGGGTGTTAAAGACCCCAGCTCACTTTCACCCTGCAAAGCATGCTTTCTTTCTACCTTCAGAAAGAATAGAACCTCCTAGCTTTTCAGTGTGTCGTGTCCAATTCTTCGTGACACCAAGGACCTGGTATGAAATTCCCAGGACACCCAATCCCATCACAAGTTTATTTCAAGATCCATGTCACCTCATTTTAGACATTGGTTTGTTGCATTTTTTATCTGAGTTGACATTTTCATCTCTCGTTTATCAGCGTGAGAAGATGTAATTTTAAATTACATTACAATATAAAATTACTTAATATTGCATTAAATTATGTTAGACATTTTGACTATTATGAGTCTTCAGATTGTGTTTAAATCTAAGATCACTCCCCTGAATAATATAAAACTAGAACAGTTCTTTTTTCAACAATGTTGTCAAATATTATATTTAAAATTTTGATTTACATGTTAATAGGACTATATAAAAACACTCTCTAGTTAAAAAATATTTTAATTAATGACTTTCTATGTTTTCCCTATATCTTCACCTGGTTCAATATATCTGAGCAGGCACTTGTCTCAATGTCTGAGAGCTGAGCATGGATGGGAGATAGTATGGAACCCCTAGATGATCACAGATTTTTACCACTGCTTCTTATTTTTTATCTATGGGAAAAACTCAAAACTTCATACTAAAACAGATGCCAAATTTCAGTAAAACAAAATTCTGGATAACTTAGACACTTCAGCATCAAGTGAAATGATTTTAACTCATCATTAATGAAAGGATGTAAGTTCTATTTTTACTGGGAATAGAATGTATCTCATGTCTGACAACGTGAAAAAGATGTCATCTTTCAGATCCCTATCTTTTATTCTCCTCCTGTCAGTGATAAATAACAAATTTCCCCAAAATTCTTCATCAATTTATTATTCCCAGTACCACAATCTAGGTGGTCCCACGACTAGTTCTTGTAAATGTTTTACAAGGTAGAGTAATGTTTATAACATCTGATCCTAGGTATTTAAAAACAAAGTGGCCTTTTCTTTCAGTTAATTATTTCTGTTTAAAAGTTGCAGCCAATGAAGAGATTTAGGATTAGTGGAGCCGCTGACAGAGGTTCCAAAGATCCTGAGTAACTGTTGAGGAAAAGTTTCTGCTGTTTGGATAAATATTCTGAACTGTTATGTGAGCAGTAAATTACATAATAAAATTCTGTTGAGCAAAACCATTCGACTTTGAGATATTGTTAAACAACTAGTGTTAATTTATGTTGACATTCATTAAAAAATCAACATGTAATTTACTTTTTAATTTTTATTCTCTTTTAAAAATATTTAATTTTATTACCATGTGTTTGCAGTATAGAATGATTGCATTTCTCATGGCAAATTAGTACATACACACACACCACAGCTTCATTCCTTTTCGATTCCCTCATCCTTCCCTCAGCTTCTCTCCCTTCATTTTTTGGTCCCACACCCTTTTGCAAATGGCATACATCCCCATTTCCTATCATCTATCTTTTAATTTTGACCTCTCTTATTTTTAATTTTGATTTCATTTCTAAAAGAAAACATACAGTATTTAATAATAGTTAATAATTATACATAATTGTATCAAGAGAATATAAATAAATAAGTCATTTTCAAATTTGCCATGCAAAATGCTCATGAAAGTGAATAATGCTTCATAAATACATGGTAGCAATTATTCCTTTCTCTCTTTTTTTAATTCTGTCTTATTTTTAAATTAGAAAAAAATGAGTATAAAAAAACACCTGTTTCTTCTACATATATTTGTAGAAAACTGCCTGCCTGTACTCCCTACATATCCTTGCAGCTGTCCTTTGACGCTGTCCTGTCTCTGCTTTTCAGTCATTTCCTTGCTTGGCTAATTCTCTCTACTCTTTATGTCACCTACCTTTACTCTAGCTCCTCTGAAGCAGTGTCCTGACTTTTCACTTCCTCCTTCAGCCTATCCCACCTACTGGTACAACCTCTTGTTTTTGGGACGTGTTCTTTTCCTGCAGTGCTCAGCTTTGCTTCCCATCAACCCTGTCACAGCACTGACTTCTTCAGGAAGAGCTCCTGAAGGACTTACCTGAGGTTCCTTTCCATTCAAGTTTCTTTAAATAGAGTACATTCTAAAATAATATTAAAATATAGTAGTTGTATAAACTAGTTACATAGTCATTAAATAGCAGTATTGAATACTACATGTGTATGTTTATAAATGAATTGCTATAACTTACAGCCCCATAGATTTGTTTACAGCAGTGTCACAATGGTCCTGTAAGTAGTATTCTCAACTTGACTATTATGATGGCCACAAGGACACCAGGTGACTGGAATTTTTCAGCTCCATCATAAATTTAGGGAACCACAATCATATGTGGCCCGTTGTTGACTGAAATTGTTGCTATGAAGAAAGTGACATAACTTAGGGTAACTCTTACCGAAGTATCTTAATGAGAATGGTAGTCATTCATCTTCTGTCATTTTTATTATTGATGCTGAAAAAAAATATGCTTTAACTAAGTCTTGAGAGAGTCCGGCTCATGATTAGCTTTATTCTTAAATTGTATTGCATGAGAAGACTGTCAGTTTTCCCGGTTAGAATATAAGATAAAATCATTTGATTTAATTTATTAAATATCCAATTTGTTTTTTCACTTCATATACATATTTTAACCAACAATTTAAAGCTGCTGCCTGTCCTATACTGTAATATTATTAATGTCTGCCTTTTAAGTTTATCTGTTTGTCCATGATATTAATTATTTTTCTAGATATTTTTCTTTTTTGTGCTTGCAATTATTTACACAGATTGATAATCTCCCCTACTTGTATACAAACTTCTGAGTCATTTAGTTTTACTTTTCAAGGCATAGATAATCTATCAGGATTAGTTTTTAACTCAGTCTTTACATTTGTACTAGGCAGAATTTTCTGAGAAACAGAATTTATAGGATGGATGGATCAAATTTAGGTGAAAACTGAATGGGCATGATTCTTTTCTGAATGATTCAGTTTTGTTTTAACTTGTTCTAAATCTATTCTAATTACATCAACCAAGTAAGCATTCAGTAAGCTTCTTCTTGTAATGGCAAACACAAACACTGAAGTGACACACAGGACTTGGAAGCAAATTGATTTACACTGATGAGCACTGATTGGAATCATTCTCAAATATCAGGCCCTTATTTCTGGTGGTCTAGGGCTTATATGGAACAAGCAGGCATGAAGTACAGAGGCAGAATATCTTGTCAATTGAGGATTAGCTCTTACAATAGTGACCAGCTACACATCACAATGACTAGTCATTTCTAGGAAAGAGAAACAAAAGAAACTGCAATAGGAGCTATTAAGTGGGCAAATAAGAAACTAAAGTATAGTGGCTGGTAGGCGGGGGGTGGGGGGGACATTTTCTGTTACATTTCCTTCCTTTTTCAGTTTCCCTGGCAAGTCTTTGCTGTACATGTGATCTTTTGAGAAAAGCACCAACTAGAAGCAGTAACATCATGATTGTCAGTGATCCTAGCATCCTAGCCAAGGTGTCCAAGACTCTTATTACAGAGATTGCTCCTAAGTAACCTTTAGGAAGAGATATAATTTAGGCCTGTCTGTTCTGTAACATTACTCTGCAAGGCAGTAAAGGAATTAATCTGATTTAGGGGAGTGTCCAGTGTGACTGAGATGCTCACTGCATCTCAGTCAAGCATTTCATTGATTTTTTTGTTTTCTT
>RJWM01020454.1:0-37107 GCA_004363535.1 Dasyprocta punctata
ACTCAGCTTTGGTAATTCATAGGTTTCTAGGAATCTGTCCATTTCTTCTGTGTTATCGAATCTGTGTGAGTAAAGGTTTTTGAAGTAGGTGTTGATGATCTTCTGTATTTCCACCGGGTCTGTAGTGACTTCACCCTTTTCATTTCTTATTGCACAAATCTGAGTTTTTTCTTTCCTCTTCTTGATAAGGTTGGCTAGGGGTTTATCAATTTGATTTACTCTTTGAAAGAACCAACTCTTTGATTCATTAATTCTTTGTATTGTTTTCTTAGTTTCAATTGCATTAATTTCTGCTCTAATCTTAATAATTTCCTCCCTTCTTTGGGCTTTGGACTTGACTTGCTCTTTTTTTTCTAGAAGTTTGAGGTGCAGCATTAGGTTGTTTATGTGTGTTCTTTCCGTTTTTCTTATATGAGAGTTTAGTGCTATAAATTTCCCTCTGAGGACTGCTTTCATTTTATCCCACAGATTCCGGTAATTTGTCTTTGCATTTTCATTCAATTGTAGATATTGTTTAATTTCTTCTTTAACTTCTTCTGTGACCCATTGGTTATTTAGGAGAGTATTATTTAATTTCCATGTGTTTATGCGGTTATTGTAGGTTTTTTTGTCATTCGTTTGCAATGTTACTGCACTATGGTCAGATAATATGCATGGAATTATTTCAGTTCCTCTGCATTTACTTAAGCATGTTTTGTGGACCAGTATATGACCTATTTTAGAGAGTGACCCATGTGCAGCTGAGAAGAATGTGTATTCTGATGTTGATGGGTGGAATACTTGGTACACAACTGCTAGGTCCATTTGTCCACAAGTTTGATTCAGTTCTGTTATTTCTTCGCTGATTTTCTGTTTGGTTGATCTGTCTCTCTGTGACAGTGGGGTGTTAAGGTCCCCTGTTATAACTGTATTATTGTTTATTTGGTTTTTCATGTCCACTAAGAATTGTCTTACATAGTTGGGTGCTCCAATACTTGGTGCATATATATTTATGATTGTCATCTCTTCCTGTTGAAGTTTTCCCCTAACAAGTATGTAGTGACCTTCTTTATCTCTTTTGATCATTCTCGGTTTGAAGTCTGCATTGTCTGCAAACATAATAGCTATCCCTGGTTTTTTCTGGGTTCCTGTTGCATGGAGTATTGTTTTCCAGCCTTTGATTTTTAGTCTGTGAATTTCCTTTTGAATGAAATGTGTTTCTTGTACACAGCATATTGTTGGGTTTTGTTTGTTAACCCACTCTGCTAGTCTGTTTCTTTTTATTGGTGAGTTGAGACCATTTACATTGATTGATAAAACTGATATGTACTGGCTCATCCCTGTCATGATATCTTTCTGTTGTTGGTTTTTTACATTTTCTGTTTAATTATTTGTCCTACTTAGTGGTTTCCTTTTGTTGTTATTCTTTTTTTTTTTTTTATGTGGCACTAGGTTTTAAACTCACAACCTTGTGCCTCCCAGGCAGGTGTTTAAGCTGCTGAGCCAAACTCCCAGCCCTACTTTTTTGAGGCAGGATCACACTGTGTAGCTCAGACCAGCCTTGTGCTCGCGTTATAGCCCAAGCCGGCCTCGAACTCACAATGCTCCTCCTACCTCGGCCTCCCGAGTGCTGCGATTAAAGGTGTGCGCCACCACACCCGGCTTATTGTTATTAAGATTGTGGCTATCTTTGTCTCTTTCTAGAGTGTCTTTCAGTACTCTTTGCAGTGTTGGTTTAGTGGCCATAAATTTCTTCAGCTGTTCTTTGTCATGAAAGTATCTTATTTCTCCATCAATTTTTAAGGATAGTTTTGCAGGGTACATCAATCGAGGTTAAAAGTTGTTTTTTTTCAGGATTTGAAATACTTCACTCCAAGTTCTTCTTAACTTAAAGGTTTGTGTTGACAAGTCTGCCGTGATTCTGATAGGCCTTCCTTCATAAGTGATCTGTTTCTTTTCTCTGACAGCATGTAGTATTTTGTTCTTGGGCTGTATTTCTGATACCCTTATTATTATATGTCTGGGTGAAGATTCATTTTGGTTATGGTTAATTGGGGTTCTGCATGCCTCAGTTACATGTATTTCAGATTCTCTTCCCGTGTTTGGAAAGTTTTCTGCTATTATTTCTGTGAATAGTCTTTGTAGGTCATTAGTATTGACCCCTGCTTTTTCATTTATGCCTATTAATCTTATGTTATTTCTCTTGGCATCATCTTGCAGCTGGTGAATTGTTGTTTCTTGGTTCCTTACTATTTTTAGGAGATCTTTTCTTTCATGGCCATGATCTCCCATGCTGTCTTCAAGATCTGAGATTCTATCTTCAGCTTCATTCAGGCAGTTTTTCAAACTTTCCATGGAATTTTTCATTTCCTGCATTTCCCTTTGCATCTTTTTCATGCATTCTGTTTGTGTCTTATATTGTTCATTCAAAGTTGGAATCATATTCTTAAGTTCTTCTATTTTTTATCTCGCTCTTCTTTAGCTACACACATTTCTTTAATAATGATTCTTAGTTCATTTTTTAGCTGAGAATATTTCTGATTTGAATTTCTCTATAGCTTCATCAAGCTGTTTCTTTACTGCATTTTCTATCATTTCAGAAAGTTCAGTTGTGTGACTCCCACTGTCTTCCATTTCAGTGTCTCTTTAGTTTGTTCTCAGTGGGCTGGGGGACTGAGACTGCCTCTTGGTGTTTCATTTTGTCATTTTCTTCTAGAACCTAAGTGCTCTGTGTCCTGTGATGTTGGCCAGGCGTTCCTCTGGTGTGTCATGCTGAGTTGTGGGACCCAGTAGAGGTGGATCCTGTGGGCAGCAAGTGAGGGTGGCCTCCCAGGGTGTGTGGGTGGAGCCTCTGCCTTCCCAGGTGGCAGCCAAGGCCTCCTGGTCTCAGGGATCTAGGCAGAATGTACCCTGGAGTGTGGCGCCGCCCGGACCCTGAGTCTGGCTGCAAGAAGTTCAGGGCTTCTGCTGTGCCAGGCAAGCCTGGGCGAGTCCCAGGCCTACAGTGCCAGGGCCTTGCTCCTCGCTGGGTGGGGCCCACGACCTCTAGGATACAGCACCAGGCTGCTCCACTGAATTATGGAGCTCGCATGTGCTCTGTGCTCTGGTGGGGGGAGCCTAAGTGCTCCAAGGCCCTGCAGCTATGCTGGTAAGTCCCTGATGAGCAGCTCTGGGGTCCTGGGCTGGGCTAGGCTGAGTACCTCTGTGTCCTGTGAGGCTGGCTGAGTGTCCCTCTGGTGGGTTGTGCAGATTCGCGGGACCCAGTAGAGCTGGATCCTGTGTGCAGCAAGTGAGGACAGCCTCCTGCTGTGTGTGGGTGGAGCCTCCACCTTTCCAGGTGGTATCAAGGCCTTCCAGTCCCAGGGAGCTAGGCAGCATGTACCCGAGAATGTGGTGCTGCCCAGACCCTATGTCTGGCTGCAAGAAGATCAGGGCTTCTGCTGTGCCAGGCAAGCCTGGGTGAGTCCCAGGCCTACAGTGCCAGGGCCTTGCTCCTGGCTGGTCAGGGCCTGAAACCTCTAGGATGCATCGCCAGGCTGCTCCACTGAAGTATGGAGCTCACGTGCACTCTGTGCTCTGGTGGGGGGAGCCCAAGCTCTCCAAGGCCCTGCAACTATGCTGGTAAGTCCCTGATGAGCAGCTTTGGGGTCCTGAGCTGGGCTGGGCTGAGTACCTCTGTGTCCTGCAAGGCTGGCTGGGTCTTCCTCTGGTGGGTCATGCTGATTTGCAGGACCCGGTAGAGCTGGATCCTGTGTGCAGCAAGTCTGTCCTGTTTCTTTAGATGTTATCAGGTTTACAAACCATTTTAAGTCTTATCTTTACACTGTGCTCTCTGTATTTTCTTTTGTTCTTTGATGTAAATGCAGTAAACAGAGAATTTTTGGGTTCAGAGAATAAATTGGCTCATTTCTGTGCAAGAATGGCGTCAGTGATGTGCTTGCAGATAAGATGGTATGGGTTTGGTAGGCTTGTTTTTTTAAGATCTGTTATGTAATTAAAGGGATTTCAAACATTAAATTAATTGAAGTTGAGACAATATAAGATAGTTTTAATGACTATAGTATCAACTATCATCAACTAATTTTTCTTCTAACTTCTGAAGCATCTAGCCTTAGTTGTATAAATGAGCTGTCTAATTCTCTTGAGGAATTATCATCTGTGAAAGTAGAATAAATTTTAAACTGGTATTTTGGGAAATTTGTATTTTTAAAGTTCTGTACTATAGAAATTTGAGCATTTTCCTCAAGAAAGGTCACTTAATGTTTTTCATCTGTAATATTAATATTTTCCAGGATGGTCACTTAAAAGGTACTGTTTCAAAAAATACTTTCTCTTGTGTTTACTACCACTTACTAGTTATGTAGCAAAGGCTATTAAGATATCCCTTATCACTGTGGAGTTTAAACATTCGGTTGACAGAGGAAAGTGTGGAATCAAAAGTAATCTATTTCAATTGTAGATAAATTAGGTAACCTTGGGAATATCACACTTAGAAGGCTTTGTAGGATTATAATATTACCCCTCTGAAAGACTTGTAAAGATTGTGACAAAATGCTTCTAAGCTTTCATATATATTAAGTTCTTGCTGCTCATTGGCTATGATAAACACATAACTTTTCTTTTAAATTTTCCATTATATGTTGGGAGGTATAAAGTAGCACATAGTGGCCGAGTGTGGTGGCACACACCTCTAATCCCATCCCTTGGGTAGCTGAGGCAGGATGATTATTTCAAGTTCAAGGTCAGCCTGGACTACAAAGTGAGTTCAAAGCCAGCCTGAGTTGCATGGTGAAACCCTGTCTCAAAAAGACCAAAACCCCCCCCCCCAAAAAAAAAAACCAAGGCACGCTGTATTTGGTTTTTGTTTTTTGTTGCCTTGCAGTTATTTTGAACTCTTTCAGTGCCTGAGAAAGACTTCAGTTTCTCTTCTTGGGTACCTGAGACACTATAGAAACATTCCAGGTCCTCACATGGTTTTGGTTCCTAAGTGTACATTACACAACTGGATGAGAACTCAAGATATGGGTACCAATACGTAGATCTATTTGTCCAATAAGAGACTGTATTGGGTGATGTACTATGTACCCCCAAGTTTTCATATACTTTGTATGAGGCTGAATCTGGCGCTTGTTACTGGCTTGTTGTCCGGCAGGGGGATTGGCAATGTGAGTGCTGCACCCTCCCAGGGGTTGAGCTGACATATAGTGTAAAGGAAGGTGGGTCTTCCTCTTCCATGCTTCTGTGCTTCCACTCTCTCTCTCTCTCTCGCCAGTGTGCCTTGCTGTGACATGAATGGCAGCCTTGCCATGCCATGCTGCCTTGGAGCCAACTAAGTGTGGACTGAAACTCCCGAGAAACTATAAGAAATAAACCTTTCCTTCCCTGATTTTGGGCATCAGGTATTTTGTCTCAGCAATGAGGGAAAAGTAACTAAGATGGAGATAAAGAGCAAAGAGTAAGTTTGTAGTATTTCATTAAATTTTTGCCATTAAAGGAGTTTTCATTCAGGCTTGGTGTTGCAGGTAGCTAGAGAAACAGTAAAAGGGAGAAAGTCCTCAAAATACCAGTAAATTACAAATGCAGTATTGTCTTGGTGGTTAAGAATCTTCCTGAGAAGGATGCACCAGAGACTAAAAAAGTTGTAGGAATAGTTTTTCCCTTTTGGGGAGTGATCATATAAAGTCAAGCTATGTTCTCTTACAAGTATTATCTGTTGCAAAAGTGGCTTTCAGTGTGTGAAGTGGCAGGGAATTTAAAGATCTAAATTTTTAAGATTAGTGTAGAGTGCTCATAATCATAATATATAAGTAGTTGCTAAACTGTTACAATACTATCAAAATAAGTTAAATTGTTGATCAACAAAATCCTTTAGGGAAGAAGGCATAGAAATAATGATCCTATAAAGAATGTAAAGCTCTGATTTGGAAGTTCATTAGTACAGTATTAAATGATTTGGTGCTATTTTTTTCTTCATTTCTCTATTAGAGAAGAGTCTAGATTTCTCTTTAGCCTTCATAGATACTTTGAATACTTTAAATCAACAAGTTGCTTTTTGTTTTGGCACTCAATTCTTTAACCAGTCTTTGCTTTAATTTCCTTACCAGTAAAATGAGAATAATAACAGCAATGTGTTAATAATACAAATGGGAATAATACAAATGGGAAGGGAGTGAAAATACGTACTGCAAGCTATCCTTCAGTCGTTTTTATTTTGTCTTTGAAAACTTTTATGTAATGGTTTCCTGGTCTAGCAAAACTATAAAAAGAAGTCATTTTAAGAGTTAGGTTATTGAACTTTGTGTAGATTAACTTTGTCAATTTGTTTTTGGCTTATGACTCTGACACTTAAGTGACCAATAAAGTTATTTTAGTGGTAAGATTAAGCACTTACATAATGTACCTGCCCTACCCCCTTTTAATACTACCAATCTTTTTTGTATTAGGCTACTTGTCATTAATAAATTCAATACAGTTTTTTGGGACAAGATGGCAGAACAGTAAACAGCAGGGTAAGCAGCCTCCCTGAAAGATACCATCCAAATGCTAGAATATAACAACACGCAGAAGACAAAAAAAGAGGCAGGCAGGTCCTCTGGACCCAGGAAGAATCTAAAGCAAGAATTGAAGCCCATAGAAAGAGTAAAAAGAAGCACTCAAACAAAGGTGGCAGCTGGCGACGTCTCTGCCTGGAGCTGACCCACTTTGTGGTGGGAGTTGTGTGAGCCTGGAGACACACTATTAAAGTGCTGTGGCCACAGCTGTGGCCGAAGCAACAGTGGCGATGGCAGTGATCCTGGAGGCCTCCATCCAGGGGGGCACTGTCAGAGTAAAGTGGCAGTGAACTAAAACTGGCTGGTGGGTGCAGCAAACCCCAAGCCCCTGCAAGGGAGAGTGAGGGACTGGTGGCCATGTTGGGATCAGAACCACTCCTGATTGGGCATGGTCCCACAGAAATTGCTCTGACCAAGCCTCAGAGGGTCCCAGCAGGTGACCAGCTCGGTCTGGAGACTGGGGCTCCACACGCTCCCTAGGGGTGATAGTAGAAGTTCCATGGATGACTGGCTGGTGTTCCCAGGCAGCAGCCCCTCCCCTGCACACTGTGCCAGATGTTGGAGAAGCCAGGATGGGCTGGGGAAAAGCAGCGGACAGCGCTGTAACAGCACACCCAGTGGTAACCATCAGATATCCACAATCAGCACTGGCTCACTCCAGAGAAATTACAAGATCCCTGGTACACACTTGTCCAGAACAATCCAGAAATATGCCAAGACAAAGAAGCACAAGACAGTCTCTGGCCTCCAATCCAAGAAGAACAAATCAAGGAGAAGCAAATGCAGAAGAGGTGGGCAGTCCCACAACTAAAGTCTCAGAGGTGATGATAACTGAAGTAAAGAAACAACTTCATGAAGCTATAAAAGAAATTAGAGCAGAAGCACTAACTCAGGTAAAAGAAGAAATGAAAAACATAATAAGAAAATTGCTAGGCATCTCTGAAGGAGACACAGATGAAAAAATGGAGCATAGGAAAATGAGGGAAACCTGGAATGAACAACACAAAAAGGACTTAGAATACAGGAAACAGATTCAAAGAGACTACCAGGAAATCAAAAACTCCAATGAAGGTTGGCAGAACCACCTGTAGGAAACAAAAGATAGACTTTCAAATCTTGAAGACAGGTTTGAAGCTTGTGATCAAGAAAGGAAAGATCTCTTAAAAATTACAAGAAACCTGGAAGTGACAATACAATGGCTGCAAGACAACCCAAAGAAATATAATTTAAGAATGAAAGGTGTGAGTGAAAAAGCAGGGGTCAATACAAATCAAATTAAAAACCTATTTACAGAAATAATTTCAGAAAAATTTCCAAGCATGGGAACAGGAAGTGACTTTCAGATAAGTGAAGCATACAGAACTCCAGCTAAACATAACTAAAATATACCTACACCCAGAATATAATAATCAAGATTCCAGAAATTCAACACAAAAACAGAATACTAGCTATTACAGAAAAAAAACTGATAACCTACAAAGGAAAACCCATCAGAATCACAACAGACATCTCACCACCAACCACGAGGTCAAAAGAGCTTGGAGTGAAGTATTTCAAGCCCTAAAAGAAACCAACTTCCAATCCAGATTGTTGTACCCTTCAAAATTATCTTTCAAAATCAATGGAGAAACAAGATACTTCCATGACAAAGAACAACTAAAGGAATTTATGACAACCAAGCAAACCCTACAAAGAACACTGAAGGACATTTTAGAGAGAGATAAAAAAAGTCTACAGCTCCAGAAACAGTGGCAGAGGGATATCACCGAGCAGGGCAGATGATTGAATAATCTATCATCAGGATTTGAGTCCAGCATTGTTTTCAATGAGCTGTTTAGTTTAATCTTATTCTACCTCGACCTGCCTAATTTTATTATATATGATGACATAGACAACTATTTTAAAGATAACAAACTATATTAGGGTAGCCTCTATTGATATTTGAGCACCTTGTTTTGAAACCTGGTATTGCTTTCAAAGTTCTGTTTTGAATGATTTTAACCTATTTTGGTTTGTTTGATTGTATTACAGCAGATGATATAGGCAACTGCTTAGAAGATAATATGAGGCATTGTAGAAACCAAAGCTGTATTACTATGTATTGCTTCCATTGTTTTATGTGCTATTGGTTTTATTCAGTACTATTTTGTTTGATTATATTAGGCCTGATGGTATGGGCAGTTATTTTGACGACAAGAGGTGTTACAAGGGGACAGGAGGAAGGAGGGAAGGGAAAAGAAAAAAGACATAGATTTACATGAGGGTATACATAAGATGGTTAAAATGACTATACTACTGAATGCATTGACTGGTGAGAGAGAACAGTTGATACTCATATGATTAGATCAATTTTACATGTCTATATCTGTCAATCTGAGCAACCCCTTTGAAGGTAATGATATACAATGTTACAACCACTTTCAAATTCCAATCATCTCAGTTTGTAAACCTATAATGTTACAGTATCAGATATGTTGTGTTGTTTGTTGGTCCCTTTAGCTTTTGGTTTCTCTTTACTGTGACCATTGTTTTATTTTCTATTGGTTTTATTCTGAACTATTTTGTTTGACTATATTAGGCCTGATGATATGGGCAGCTATTTTAATGACAACAAGAGGTACTCTAAGGGGAAAGGAGAAAGGAAGGAAGGGAAAAGGGAAAAAGCATAAATTTATAAATAGGTTTGCATAGGACAGTTAAAATAACTCTATTATGAAATGCATTAGCTATTGAAAAAGAACAGTTAATACTCATATGATTAGATCAATTTTACATCTCTATATCTGTTAATTTGAAGAACCCCTTTGAAGGTAATGATATGCAATATTACAACTACTGTCAAATTTCATTCATCTCATTTTGTAAACCTATAATATTATCATATCAGATTTGTTGTTTGTCTCTTTTGCTTTTTGTTTCTCTTTTCTGTGTCCATTTTCTCTTAAATAAAAAAAGAAAAAAGAAATTCAATACGTAATTGTTTTTTGATTGTTTTCTCTTGCTACATAAGCTGCTTTTCTCAGAGATGGTCTTTCTTTCTTTCTTTCTTTCTTTCTTTTTTTTGAAGGGAATAAAACCAAACAAAATAAAACAGAATAGAGTCAATCAACATAAACAATGAACATGGTGCATGACTTCAAAAAGGTAAAAGAAATCAATAATGGCTACTATAATGTATTTTGTTATCTTTAAAATAGCTGTCCGAGCCAATAGGCATAATAAAGTCAAACAAAGTAATACAGAATGAAACCAATCACTAGCTGTGCAGGGGATCCAGCTCTATGCAGTCCTGTATCTTAGTGCAACCCACCAGGGGAATGCACGGCCAGCCTCACAGGACACAGAGGTACTGAACCCAGCCCAGCCCAGAGCCCCAGAGCTGCTCAGCAGGAACTGGCAAGCATAGCTGCAGGGCCTTAGAGAACTTGAGCTCTGCCCATCAGAGCACAAGGCGTGAACCCCATGGTTCAGGGGTGGGACCTGTGCAGCAGGTCCTAGAGATTGCCAACCAGCACAACCAGGAGCAAGGCCCCGGCACTATACACCTGAGACTCACCCAGGCTTGCCTGGTACAGTGCTCCAGAAGCTCTGAACTCCGGGAAACCAGATGCAAGTTCCAGGTGGTGCCACACTCTGGGGAGTGCTTCACCTAGCCGCCTGGGTCCTGAAGGTCTCAAACCCCACCCAGTAAGGTGGAGGCTCCAGCAGCACACTCTGGGAGTGCACCCTCACTAGCTGCACAGAGGATCCAGCTCTACCCAGTCCTGCATCTCAGCACAACCCAACAGGGGAACATCCAGCCAGCCTCACAGGACACATAGCTCAGCACACTAGAGCAACCCAACAAAGTACATCAGGGGAACACATGGCCAGCCTCACAAACCACAGAACACAAGGGACCAGCACCATAATCTGGGGGTGTGCCCCGGCTAGCCATGGGGATATTGGCAGACTGAAGCTCAACACACTGTTCCAGTACAATTTATTGGGAGGCTGCCTGCCCAGGCACACAAGTCCCAGAAGAAAATGACAAAATGAAAAACCAAGAGGTAGTCTCAAACCCCCAGCCCACTGAGAACGAATCCAAGAGACACTAAAATGGAAGACACTGGGAGTCACACAACTGAACCTTCTGAAATGATAGCAAATGCAGTAAAGAAACAACTCCATGAAGCTATAGAGAAATTCAAATCAGAAATAATCTCTCAGTTAAAAAATGAAATGATAATCATTATGAAAAAATTGTTGTGTTATCTAAAGAAGATCAAGATAAAAAAGTACATAAGTAAATGATGGAAACTTTGAATGAACAATATAAGACACAAATAGAATGCATGAAACAGATTCAAAGGGAAATTCAGGAAATGAAAAATTCCATGGAAAGTTTGAAAAGCCACTTGAATGAAGCAGAAGATACAATCTCAGATCTTGAAGACAGCATGGGAACTTATGATCACAGAATAAAAGATCTCTTAAAAACAATAAGGAACCAACAAACAACAATTCAACAGCTGCAAGACAATGCCAAGAGACATAACATAAAATTAATAGGCATAAATGAAAAAGCAGGGGTCAATACTAATGATCTGCAAAGATTATTTGCAGAAATAATAGCAGAAAATTTTCCAAACATGGGAAGAAAATCTGATATGCAGATAAGTGAGGCAAACAGAACCCCAATTAACCATAACCCAAATAAACTTTCACACAGACATATAATAATTAGGGTATCAGAAATAAAGCCCAAGAACAAAATACTGCATGCTGTCAGAGAAAAGAAATACATCACCTTTGAAGGAAGGCCTATCAGAATCACAGCAGACTTGTCAACACAAACACTTAAATCAAGATGAGCTTGGAGTCAAGTATGTCAAATCCTTAAAGAAAACAACTTTCAACACAGATTGATGTACCCTGCAAAACTATCCTTAAAAATTGATGGAGAAATAAGATACTTCCATGACAAGGAACAACTGAAGAAATTTATGGCCACCAAACCAACACTGCAAAGAGTACTGAAAGACACTCTAGAAAGAGACAAAGATAGCTACAAGTTTAAGAACAACAACAAAAGGAAACCACTAAGCAGGGCAAATAATTAAACAGAAAATGTAGAAAACCAGCAATAGAGAGATATCATGACAGGGATGAGTCAGTACATATCAGTTATATCAATCAATGTAAATGATCTCAACTCACCAAGAAAAAGAAACAGACTAGCAGAGTGGGTTAAGAAACAAAATCCAAGAATATGATGTATACAAGAAACATATTTAACTCAAAAGGAAATTCACACTCTAAAAATCAAAGGCTGGAAAACAATACTCCATGCAACAGAGAACCCAGAAAAAAGCAGGGGTAGCAATTATGTTGGCAGACAATGAGAAATTCAAACCAAAAATGATCAAAAGAGATAAAGAAGATCACTACATATTTGTTAGGGGAAAATGTCAACAGGAAGAGATTACAATCATAAATATATATGCACTGAATATGGGAGCACCCAACTAGGTAAGACAATTCTTAATAGACATGAAAAACCAAATAAACAACAATGCAATTATAACAGGGGACCTTAATACCCCACTGCCACAGAGAGACAGATTAACCAAACAAAAAATCAGCAATGAAATAACAGAACTGAATCAAACTTACAAACAACTGGACCTAGTTGATGCATACCCAGTATTCCACCCATCAACATCATAATACACATTCTTCTCAGCTGCACATGGGCCATTCTCTAAAATAGATCATACAATGGTCCACAAAACATGCTTAAGTAAATGCAAAGGAACTGAAATAATTCCATGCATATTATCTGACCATAGTGCAGTAAAATTGCAAATGAATGACAAAAAAACCTACAAGAACCCCATAAGCACATGGAAATTAAATAACACTCTCCTAAATAAACAATGGGTCACAGAATAAATTAAAGAAGAAATTAAACGGTATCTATAATTGAAGGAAAATGCAGATGCAAATGACTGGAACCTGTGGGACACAACGAAAGCAGTCATTTGAGGGAAATTGATAGCAGTAAACTCCCACATCAGAAAAATGGAAGGAACACACAAAAACAACCTAATGCTGCACCTCAAACTTGTAGAAAAAGAAGAGCTAGTCAAGTCCAAAACCCAAAGAAGGGAGGAAATTATCAATATCAGAGAACAAATTAATACAATTGAAACTAGGAAAGCAATACAAAGAATTGATGAATCAAAGAGTTGGTTCTTTGAAAGAGTAAATAAAATCGATAAACCCCTAGCCAACCTTATCAATAAGAGGAAAGAAAAAACTCAGATTCATGCACTAAGAAATGAAAAGGGTGAAATCACTACTGACCCTGTGGAAATGTAGAAGATCATCAACACCTACTTCAAAAACCTTTACTTACATAGATTTGATAACATACAAGAAATGGACAGATTCCTAGAAACCTATGAATTACCAAAACTGAATCAAGAAGATGTAAACCTGCTGAATAACCCAATTTCAGCTAAGGGAATTGAAAATGTAATTAGAACCCTACCAACAAAGAAAAGCCCGGGCCTGACGGATTCACCACTGAATTCTACAAGAAATTTAGGGAAGACTTAATGCCAACACTCCTCAAACTCTTCAATGAAATTGAAACGGAAGCAAGTCTCCCTAACTCATTCATGGAAACAAGTATTACCCTAATACCAAAACCGGAGGAAGACCCAACCAAAAAAGAAAATTACAGACCAATCTCCCTAATGAACACAGATGCAAAAATCCTCAATAAAATACTGACAAATAGAATACAGAAAGTTATCAGAAAGATTATACACCATGATCAAGTGGGATTCATCCCAGGAATGCAGGGATGCTTCAACTCATGAAAATCAATAAATGTAATACACCGTATCAACAGGGCCAAGGACAAGAATCACATGATCATCTCAATAGATGCAGAAAAAGCTTTTGACAAAATTCAACACACATTCATGATAAAAACCCTACAGAAAATCAGAATAGATGGTCTCTACCTCAACCTGATGAAAGCCATATATCATAAACCAACAGCCAACATCTTACTAAATGGACAAAAACTGAAAACTTTCAACCTAAAATCAGGAACGAGACAAGGATGTCCATTATCACCACTCCTATTCAATATAGTTCTGGAAATATTAGCCAGAGCAATTAGATAAGAGAAAGATAAAAAATAAGGATAGGAAAGGAAGAAGTAAAATTATCACTATTTGCAGATGATATAATATTCTACATAGAAGACCCCCAAAAATCCATTAAAAGACTTCTAGAAGTAATAACCAAATTCAGTAATGTAGCTGGATACAAGGTGAGCACTCAAAAATCAATAACATTCCTGTACACAAACAACAAAGTCACTGAGAGAGAAATAAGAGAAACCACACCCTTCACTATAATATCCAATAAATGAAATACTTAGAAATCAATCTAACAAAGGAAGTAAAAGTTCTATACAGTGAAAATTAATTACTCTGAAGAATGAAATCGAAGAAGATCTCCAAAAATGGAAAGATATTCTCTGTTCATGGATAGGAAGAACAAACATCGTGAAAATGGCCATTCTCCCAAAATTAATATATAGATTTAATACAATTCCAATGAAAATACCACTTGCCTACCTCACAGAGCTAGAGAAAGCATTCCTCAAATTCATCTGGAACCAGAAAAGACCTAGAATAGCAAAGGCAATTCTGGGCCACAAAGGGAAGGCAGGAGGCATCACAATCCCCGACTTGAAATTATACTACAAAGCCACTGTGATAAAATCAGCATGGTACTGGAATCAAAACAGACCTGAAGATCAGTGGAATAGATTAGAAAATACAGCCACGACTACAAACACACTCAGCCACCTCATCTTTGACAAAGGGGCCAAACATGTACATTGGAAGAAAGATAGCCTCTTTAACAAATGGTGCTGGAAAAACTGGCTTTCTATATGCTGTAAACTAAAACTAGACCCATGTCTATCACCATGCACTAAAATAAAGTCAAAATGGATCAAAGATCTGAATATTAAAACAGAGACAGTAAACCTACTAGAAGACAGAGTAGGTAAAAATCTTGATGACATAGGAGTAAGCAGAGACTTCATGAAAAATATCAAATTGCACGAGAAACACTTCCCAGAATTAACAACTGGGATCTCATCTTACTAAAGTTTCTGCATGTCAAAGGAAATCAACAGAGTGAAAAGAAAACCTAGAATTGGGAAGATATCTTAGCCAATTGTCCATCAGACAAAGGACTTCTATCTAAAACATATAAAGAATTAAAAGAAATCAGGCCCCTAAAATTCAAGGACCCAATCCAAAAATGGGCATCTGAGATGAATACACACTTCTCAGAGAAAGAAATACAAATGGTAAATAAATACATGAATAAATGTTCAACATCAATGGTCATTCGAGAAATGCAAATTAAAACAACACCGAGATTCCATCTCACTCCAGAAAGTATGGCCAAGATTAAAATCAACCAACAACTAATGCTGGAAGGGCTGTGGGGAAAAAGGAACTCTTCTCCACTGTTGGTGGGAGTGTAGACTGGTGCAACCACTGTGGAACCCAGTGTGCAGATTCCACAAGAAGCTAGGATTAGAGATCCCATTCATCATAGCTATCCCACTTCTGGGCATTTTCCCAGAAGAATTGAAAACATCATACCGCAGTGATATTTGCACTCATGTTTATAGTAACCCAATTTGTAATAGCCAGATCTTGGAAACAACCCAAGTGCCCATCAGTCAAGGAATGAATAAAAAAGATGTGGTATTTTTATACAATGGAGGACTATTCAGCTATTAAGAAAGATTGCATTGAGACTTTTATAAGTAAATGGTCACGACTTGAGACCATACTCATAAGTGAGATAAATCAAACCCACATGTGTAAATACCATATTGTCTCCTAGCATAAGAAACTGAAAAAGTATATATGATACAAAATCTACAATAAATACTATGTAAGGGTAAAAAACTGCTCAAAGATCAAAAGTAACTGGGAAGGGAAAGGGGGGAAAGAGGGAAGGGAAAAGGAAAAAGATGTAAATCTGTACATATGTATATGTATGATAACTAATATGAACATATTGCTGAATGTATTAGTTACTGGGAAAGAATGGTTAATACTCACATGATTAGATCAATTTTACATGTCTATGTCTGTTAATGTAAACAACCATTTTGAAGGTAATGATACGTGATATTGCAACCATTGTCAAGTTTCTATCATTGTGTTTTTTAAACCTATGTTACTGTTTTGCATTTGCTCTAGGCGTTTGTCTCTTTTGCTTTTCATCTTTCTTATTTGTGTCTTTTTTTCTCTTAAAGGAAAAAATGAAAAAGAAAAAGAGAAAAAAAGAATGAAACTAATGGAAACAAACCAGTGGAAACAATACAGGACTTCAAAACAATAGTAAAAAATTACCATAATGCCTCTTATCTTCTAAGTAGTTGCCTATATCATCAGACATAATTCAAACCAATCAAAATAGAATAAAATCACTCAAAACAAAACAATGAAAGCAATACAGGACTTCAAAACAAGGAAATCAATAATGGCTACCATAATGGATTTTCTTATCTTTCAAATAGCCGTCCATGCCATCAATATAATAAAATTAGACAAACCAAAACAGAATAAAGCCAAACTAAACAGAGCAATGAAATCAATACGGGATTCAAATCATGATAATAGATAAACAATGGCCACTCCTTTCCTTCTTAGACACTTCCACCCTGTTCACTTTCACAGTATGTATCGTGTATTTTGCATACTACTAACTCCTTTAGTTTTTATACTAGGGAGATGACACGATGTTCACCCATGTGACTCTGAATCATTTCACCCATGAACATGATCTTAAATTGTATCCATTTACCTACAAGAGCCTCGAGGTTATCTTTTTTATAGCTGAGTAGTTTTCCATTGCATAAAAATGCCATGTCTTTCTTGTCCCCTCTGCAGCTAATGGGCAAGCTACCCCCACTTCTTTCTGGTTCCCTGTCACATAGAGCATTGTTCTCTCTCCCTTGACTTTCAGTCTATGAACCACTTTTCAAGTTAAATGTGTTTCTTGTATAAAACATTTTGATAGATCCTGTCTCCTGATCCACTCTGCCTGTGTTTATTTTTATTGGTGAATTGAGGTTGTCTACATTACTGGTTATGGCCAACATGCACTGCCTCATCTCTGCCATGCTATTTTGCTGACGTTGGCTGCCTACATTTCCTCTCTATTCAGTTCTCTGCCCCACTCAGTGATACCTCTCTGCCACTGTTTCTGGAACTATGGTCTTTTTTATCTCTCTCTAGAATGTCCTTTAATATTCTTTGTAGGGCTGGTTTGGTGGTCATGAATTTCTTCAGTTGTTCTTTGTCACAGAACTATATTGTTTCCCTGTTAATTTTGAAAGATAGCTTTGCAGGGTACATCAATCTGGGTTAGAAGATTTCTCTCAGGACATGAAATACTTCACTCCAAGCTCTTCTTGACTTGATGGTTTGTGTTGAGAAGTCTATCATGATTCTGATAGGTTTTCCTTTATAGGTGATCTGTTTCTTTTCTCTAATAGCTTTTAATATTCTGTTTTTGTGTTGAAATTCTGGGATCTTGATTATTATATGTCTGGGTGTAGATTTATTTTGGTCATGGCTAGCTGGATTTCTACATTTCTGAATGTCACTTCCTTATCCCATGGTTGGGAAGTTTTCTCATATCATTTTTGTAAATGGACTTTTAGTGTCATTTGTGTTGACTCCTGCTTTTTCACTCACACTTATTATTGTTAAGTTACTCTTCTTTGGGCTGTCTTGCAGCCATTGAATTGTTACTTCCAAGTTCCTTGTTATTTTTAAGAGATCTTTCCTTTTATGATCACAAGCTGCAAACCTGTTTCAAGGTTTGAAAGTCTATCTTTGGTTTCTTTCAAGTGGTTTTGCCAGCTTTCAAAGGAGTTTTTAATTTTCTGGATATCTCTTTGAATCTGTTTCATATATTCTAAATCTTTTTTGTATTGTTTATTCAAGGTTTCCCTCACTTTCCTATGCTCCTCTGTTTTTAAAATCTATGTCTTCTTTAGAGATGCCTAGCAATTCTTTTATTGTTTTTCATTTCTTCTTTTACCTGAGTTAGTATTTCTGTTCTAATTTCTTTTATAGCCTCATGAAGTTGTTTCTTTACTTCAGTTGCCATCGCTTCAGAAACTTCAGGTGTGCAACTCCTGATCTCTTCCATGTTTGCATCTCTTGGACTTGCTCTCCCTGGATTGGAGGCCAGAGACTGCCTTTTGCTTGTCTTGACATATTCCTGGGTTCTTCGGGACAAGTGAGTACTGGGGCACCAGGCATTTCCCACATTGTCTGCAATTTCTCTGAAGCGAGACTGTTTGGTTCTTCTAGCCAGTCCTGGCTACAGATGTCTGATGATGGCCATTGGGTGTACTGGTGTAGGGCTGTCTGCTGCTTTTTCCCAGCCTGCATTGGCTCCTCGATGGCTGGTGGAGTGAGTGCAGGGGTGGGGCTGGCCACTACCTGCAGACCTGGGCTGGTCACTGGTGGGATCCTCCACTACTGCCCCGGAGTATGCCTCGGGGTGGGGCCACTCACTACCTCCCAACTGAGCTGGCTATCCACAGGGAGCCTCTGAGAAGGTCACTAGAATGCACATGGGGACGGGGTTCAGTCCAAGCAATTTCCACAAATGTGCACCGAGCTAGAAGCTACTGGAGGAAGCCAGGATCAGTTCTGGTTCCAGGCTTATCCAGCCCAACTCCAAAATGGTTCACAGACAATCGCTCCCTCCTGCGGGAGGACCAAGTCTTCTGCATTCACCACCAGCCAGTTCAGTCTTCCAGGTCTGTTGCTTCTGTCCACTGCCACTCCCTTCCAATGCTGTATCTCTCTGCAGAGGCCTTCAGGGTCACCAGCTTTCACGTTACCTGGATCCTGTGTCCCAAGGTTCCAACAGCTCCTCTCACATGGGTCTGGCTCTGGGTGAAGGTGCCACCACCTTCTTTGTTTAAATTTTTCTTTTTACTCTTTCTGTGGGCTTCAATTCTCACTTTAGGTTCCGCCTGAATCCATGGGATGCATTTCCTTCCTTCTTGCCTTCCCTACAATGCTATATTCCAGCATCTGGACTGTATCTCTCAAGAGGTTGTTTACTCTGCTGCTTACTATGCCACCATCTTGCCAGAAGCCTCCTTATCAAAGATGTTCTGTTAGCAGGAGAATGGAATGTATGTATAACATCTTATGAAATACTTACTAAAAAGATACTTGTATTCAGAATGTTTAACGAGATAATTATGGATGAAAGTCACAGAATCAAAAATGAAACATATAAGGCAATCTCATATTTAGATGTGAAAATCACTTTTGTCTTTATTTGAAAATATGACCCATTCAGACTATTCTAATGATAGGACTTGGTTCTTTCAGTTGTTGGGGAAAAAATGAGAATAGAAGTTTTAAAAAATGGAAACAAAGGTTTTGTAAATAAGGAAGGGAAGAGTGGTTGAAGGAAGGGGAGGAGAACGGGGAAAAATAGAGGCAAGATATATCATGTACATGTACAAATTTCCTATGATGAATGTTATTATTATGTATATCTAAAATGTACCAATAAAATTTTTTAATTAATAAAACAGGTAATTGAAGACCTTAAATTGACTATTATTAACTGGGACACTTCTTCAAAACACTTCTTCAAAACTGGTCACTTCATAATTTTTGGTTGCAGATGTGTTTAATTCAGGTGATGTAAATACTGCTTTCTAATTAACAGTCATGTTTAATGCTGTGGAACTTGGTAGTAGAATTGGCTTGCCTTGAGCACTGCTTGAAATAAATAATCATTAATTTTCCATGCCTTCATGGAATTTTATGGAGTTAGCCTGTTATTAACCTACTAAGTTGTCTGCATTTTAAGAATTTACTTATGAGTTTTCTGGTTTCAGTCTCATTTCAAGTTATTGTATTCTCCATCTGTAATGGCACAGATTCTCACTCTGTTGGGCCCTTGTGTTTGGTCTAACTTTGTTTCCAGGATTCTAGTTCAATGGTGATGTTTTCAAGGTACTGAAAGCATTCCTGAATAAATTTTTGTGTACTGCACTTTACCTGCATTTTGAAGTTGAAAGATGGCCTTCACACCTAACAAACAAATAGAATGTTATGTTTTCCTTTACAGTTTATTTGCAGAAATACAAATAAATGATGGTAGCAGTGGTTAACTAGTCATTGGACCTAGGAATACAATTTGTATATCAAGAGTTATGTTCAATTAATAATTGTAATTTTTTGCTTGGTCAGAATTCATTGAGTCTCTGTTCCCACAGCGGGGGTGGGGGAGAGCTGTTTTGAGGAACTCCATATTAGCACACTTAACAAATAGTTATTAAAAGCACATATTTTGGTTTGTTGTGTTAATGATTCTAAAATAATAAAGTCATAAAATGCTATCTAAACTCAAAGCAATTTAGTTCTGCTTGTATATTTTGATGCTTTAAAAACAATTTATTTTTCTTACTAATTGACACTTATGTTTATTAATTGCTATTAAATCTTTGGTTTTGTTATAACAATGAATGCTAGGAATATGGTTGCTCAATAACAAAGCAAATATATAAAAACATACCTTCAAGAGGTAAGGATAAGGACACTGGATTTATTTAAATCCTATCCAAGACAGGCTTAGTGGTGCATGCCTGTAATCCTAGCACTCAGGAGGCTGAGGCAGGAAGATCTCTGCAAGCTCCAGGGCAGCCTGAGCTACAAAGTAAGTTCAAGGCCAGCCTGAACTGTATAGTGAAACACTGTTTTAAAAAGACAAAAAAAAATTGTATCCAAGTACCAATGAAATGCTGCATAGTTTCACTTTTACTGTTTTTTTTTTGTTTGTTTGTTTGTTTGTTTGTTTTTGTGGCACCAGGGATCGAACTCACAACCTCACACCTGCAAGGGCAGGTGCTTAGGCCACTGAGCCGAACTCCTGGCCCTGGTTTTTTGAGGCAGGGTCGCACTATGTAGCTCAGGCTGGCCTTGCACTCATGTTGTAGCCCAAGCCGGCCTCGAACTCACAACACTCCGCCTACCTCAGCCTTCACTTTTACTGTTACTTAAAAATTAGTCTTGCTCTGGAAAATGTGTATTTGAGTATTTTATTTATTTGTATAAAACTTGCTTTCTGGGTTTTTAATTCGACTGTGAAACTATGTTTTTGAGAAAGATGTGTGTGTGGGAAGTGCTATGACTCCTAACCTATTTGTTCTAAAATTAGTCAGTGAAAACGACATACACGGACAGCCACTCCCAAGCCTCTCTCCATGAGTCTGCACCATTCTCAGCCTGCAGGGGGAGAGAACCAGGGGCCTCACCAGGAGGTGACACATGCCTGGAAACTAGTGCCATGTGCTGGCTAGACAGAGTGGGAACAGCCACACCCAAGCCTCTCTCCACAAGTCAGTGCCATTCATGGACTGTGGAGGGAGAGAACCAGACCTCAGAGGAAGCAATCCCAGCTGGGAAACCATATCATTTTCATTGTTTTGTTGGGTTGGGTTTTATTCTCTTTTGTTTTGTTTCATTATGTTAAATCTCATGGTATGAGAAGCTATTTGAAACATAACAAGACATATTATGGTAGCCATTTTGGATTTAAAAACAAATAAATAAATATAAAAGAAAATGACACACACACAAAAATAAGGCCTTGAGCTAAATGGTTTTTATGAATCATAACTGAAATATACTTTTTTTTTTTTTTTGGTCTTTTTGAGACAGGGTCTCACTGCACAGTTCATTCTGGCCTTAAACTCACTTTGTAGCCCAGGCTGGTCTTGAACTCACAGTGATCCTCCTGCCTCAGCCTTCTGAATGCTGGGATTACAGGCATGCACCACCACACCTGGCTTACTCAAATATACTAATTCTAGAAATCGACTTTATATCTCAAATCATAGGGCCTTTGTCATCAGTACTATCTCTGATTTTAAGATAACTTTTTATTTGTTGATCCTAGGACTTTGATTCCTGTTTTGACCAGAACTGCCTTAGGGATTAAAAACTAGTAGAGAGCCTTCATATGGTAGCTATTGTGTGATGTAGCCAACGCTCTATCCCAACAAAAACTCTCAATTTAAAGGCCAATTGGAAAAATTAGAGCTCTTTATTAGTGCAGGCCCGGTGACACAGAGTCCCCATATGCATAGGGAAGGCTGCGTGCCGAGCTGAAGATACAAGCAGCTTTTAAGCAGCAAAACCGCAAACATCTGGGGTGGGCGTGGTTCAACGGTCATTGGGGGATTTCCAAGTCTGGCTCAGTTTCAGGGAAGTGGCGCAATACAGAACAGAAACACAGCGCTTGGGAAAGTACAGCTCGTGTTAATTGGGGCATCACGTCCTTACAAGAGCAGGACAAGGTGGGTACTCTCAGGCAACAAGGGGGTCACATTACAACATTCCCCACTGGTTTTTCTGTCAGTCACCAAATCTTTGGTGACTATTATTTTTAGGGTATTTTTGCATCCATATCTAGTAGTTCATATCCTTGAGTTTGTAACAGCATTAGTTTAACAGACTGAACTTGTTGTTTTACATAAGCAGTTAACTTATTAAAAATACATGGTCCAAAAGTTAACATGAGTAATATTATCATCAGAGCCCCTGCTATTGCTGTGACTAAACTAGTTAGCCAAGGAGAAGTGGAGAAGAGTTGTTCATACCAGTTGGGACCTCCCGTCTCTTGTCTTGTTCTTGTAGAGCCTTTTGTAGTTCTGCCAAGTTCTGTCGGATTACTCCAGACCGATTAGCATAAAGGCAGCATTCTTCCCCCAGAGCTAAGCAAAGGCCCCCTTTTCTTAATAGAAGTATATCTAGGCCTCTGTGGTTTTGAAGGGCCACCTCGGCTAAGGAATTTAAAGAGGTCTCTAATTCAGCCAGAGTCGTGAAGTCTGTGTAAGTCCACATCCACTTGATGTAACAATGCCTCATTTTGATAAAGGCCCACTCCCAAAGATGTGGCTCCTAGACTTAATGCTCCAAGGATGCTCACCCCTGCTAAGACTGGGAGTATGGGGCTTCATTTAGAGACATGGGGACTCGACTGCTCTATGAGGAGGGAGAGTCTCCCTTGTTCACCTGAGTGCCAGAAGACTTGGGGTAGGATTTGCACTAGTACACATAATTCAGCCCAGTTAATGAAAGCTGAGGACATAGCACAAGGAATCAAACTGGAAGTACAGGCGAACCAAGCATGAGGTGGAGCAAGATAGTGACTATTAGCCAGTCTTTCTGTATTGTCGATGCTAACAGAAACGGACCGGTTACAGTAGCTGGGCAGAAGGGGTAAGCCTGTGAATATAAACAAGTGCCATTTCCTAGCATTCTAAGGTCTTTGAGTCTTAGTTTTGGGCTATCTTGATCCCAGTAGGGAGGGTGGGTTTGGGTCTGATTAGCCAAGGCATCATTTGTAATAATGAGGCCTCCATAGTAGGGTGGTCTAGCAGATAGGCAAAGCCAGCAGTCCTGAGTCACATTAGGGTTGCTGGTGTTGAGGAATTGGAAAGCCAGTAACAGGAGGCAAGGTTACAACTATGGGCATAGTCTGGGGTCTGAACAGGATAGTGAAGCTATTTCCTGGATCTACTCCTAATACATACACCCTAATTCCATAATTTTTTCCACTTTGCCAGCTCATGTCAGTGGGGTTTTTGAAAGTAAGAGTGACAGGATTACATTATTCCTTGGCAGTGCAAGAGGAGTTAAAGGTCTTTTTAATGGTTATGTGTTTTTCCTGATTATATCCTACTCCCCATGATATACAGCTCCATGCGTAACAGAAAAAACTGGAGTACAGCTGTGTAGCACAGTAACTTGTGGATTCATAGTTACCTTGATCTTGTGGGCAAAGGTAAATTTGAATGTCTTTCAGAGATTTAGCAGACCATATATCCTCACAATAATTAAAAACTGGTCCTAGAAATGGGTCATTCTGTCATTCGGGCTTGTAATTGAGCAGTTTGCAAAGATCTATAAGCAGGGTGGCATGTTCAGTTGTATTAGAGCCTAAGACAGTCTTACTATAATAATCGTGGATTTCCCATGTACTGTAATTTGGGGAGTGAGGTGATTTGTTTTGAACCAAAGGAAGGATAAGGAAACTTAAGGGCCTAAGGAGTAAGAGCCATTTCATTTTTTTATGATTTTTATCTTTAGTGGGTCTGAGGAGGTTTTAACAGTTCACTTATCTGTTGGCTGGTCTCCGGGGGTCTCCGAGGGGACAATCTTGATGTGGCTATGATGTATCCAGGCAGTCTTTCCTGCTACTTTGATTGTGGTTGGAGTGTAGGGTCCTTCCCAGCGAGGCTCAAGGGACTCTCAGTGGTGCCTCTTGATGAGTACCAGTGATCCAGGTTCTGCAGAAGGGGGACTGTCTTGTGAT
Source organism: Dasyprocta punctata (assembly GCA_004363535.1). Taxonomy (NCBI): domain Eukaryota; kingdom Metazoa; phylum Chordata; class Mammalia; order Rodentia; family Dasyproctidae; genus Dasyprocta; species Dasyprocta punctata. The sequence goes on from RJWM01020454.1 coordinate 23,997, forward strand.
GAGGTCTCGACAGAGGGAAGGTGATGATGTTTGAATAAGCGATATACAGATGTCAGAACAGGTTGGAGTGCCTGGAGGGACTTAATGAGATCTTGGTTAGTGAGATCAGCTAATTTCTCTTCAGAAATTCTTGGGATTAGAGGTGGTGGCCTCCCATGTAAGGCCTCAAAGGGGGTGATACCAGACACATGGGGGTACAGCGTGCATTGAGGAGGGCAAAAGGAAGGAGGCTTACCCAATTTTTACCAGTTTCTAGAGTTAACTTAGGTATTGTAGACTTTAAGGTCTGATTCATCCTTTCTACTTGTCCTGAACTTTGAGGTTGGTATGTGCAATGGAGCTTCCAATTAATTTTTAATGCTTGTGTTAGTTTCTGAGTTATCTGGGCTATAAAAGCCAGGCCATAGTCAGACCCCAGAGATAATAGCAGACCAAATCTTGGTATAATTCCATAGAGGAGCCTTTTAACTATAAATAGGGCTGATTCAGACTTGGTGGGATATGCCTCTACCCAGCCAGTGAAGGTATCTATCATTACTAGTAAATACTTATGTCCTTGTAATCCAGTCTTCCCCATGTCTGTAAAATCAATCTCCCAATGTTTTTCTGGCATAGTCCCTTGATAACATTTGGTCTCAATGTTTTGGGTTTGCTTAGGATTTATCAACTGGCATTGTGGACATTTGAGACTTGCTGCCTGGGTCAACTTGGATAATTGTGGAATGAAGAATTGGTCTCTGTAAAGCTCAGCCAATTTTGAGCCTCCCAAATGGGTGGATTGGTGAGCCTATTGAATCAGCTCTCACCCTAGAGCCTCAGGTGGCAGAACTCTAGTCTGGCAGTTGATACCAACCTCCTGGGATATTAGACTTTGCTTGGAGTTGGGCAGCTAAATGGAGGTTCTTTTGACTGTATATGGGTTCTGACAATACAGGTGGAATCAATAACAGTGCGGGAATTGGCTCAGTCTCTCCAGCCCCCACTGGTTTTGTGGCCACCTCTCTGGCCGTGGTATCTGCCAGGTTGTTTCCACGTGAGACTGGGTCGTCTCCCACTTGATGGGCTTTACAGTGTATGATGGCAACCTCTTTTGGCAGCCAAATGGCGGCCAGCAAATCAAGTTTTTTGGGGGGCATTTTTGATCTTTTGTCCCCCTGAGGTCAGTAAGCCCCTTTCCTGATAAATAGTTCCACGGACATGAGCCATGGTGAAGGCATATCTGCTGTCCGTTTAAATATTAATCAGCTTTCCTTCTGCCAGTTTTAAGGCTTCTGTCAAGGCAATGAGTTCAGCCTTTTGTGCAGATGTTCCTGGCTCTAGGGCTTGTGCCCATAAGACCTGGGATTCAGTGGTTACTGCTGCACCTGCGACTCTCTTACCTTGTTGAATGAAACTGCTCCCATCAGAGAAATACAGAGGTGCTCCAGGCAGGGGCTCATCAGTCAGATCTGGATGAAGGCTCTGAATATGATTAATCACCTATGAGCAGTCATGAACGGACTGGATAGGCTCAGAGGGGTCATCATCAGGCAATAAAGTGGCAGGGTTTAAAGCCGAAGTAGTCTGATACTGGAGGATGGAGGGATCCAGCAGTAGGGCCTGATAATGCATTATCCTGGCATTTGAGAGCCACCTGCCAGGAGGTGACTGGATAAGGGTTTCCAGTGAATGGGAGGAAACAACCGTAAGTTTCTGACCAAAAGTCAATTTTTATGTCTCCTTAACTAATGAGGCTATTGCAGCTATCATCCACAGACAAGGTGGCCATCCTGCAGCCATGCAATGGAGTCTTTTGGACAAATAAGCCACCGGTCTTTGCTAAGGCCCCAGTCTCTGAGTTAGGACCCCCTTGTGGAACTAGTAGAAGCCCGCTCTGTAAGAAGTTTAATCTTTTTATTGTTTGCTTCAGAGAGGTTTTCTTGGTTAGAGAAGACCTTGTGGGCTATTTTCATCATCTGACTAAGGGGCATTTTTTAAAAATCCCTCCAGGTTTTGTAATTTTAATCTGATGTCTGGGGCCAACTGAGACATGAGAGCGATGTTAATTGCTCTCCCGTTTTTTGGCGCTACCGGATCTATTGGTGTATATAAACGATATGCCTCTAGGAGGCGCTCCAAAAATGCGGAGCCAATTGTCTTACCTCAGTAACTTTGGACAGATTTGTGGGCTTCTTGGCTGCAGCCTGTAGCACCTCTAAAAATCTCTGGTGATACTGGTCTAAAGTCTCCTTACCTCGGTTGGTATTTGGGTCCCAGTCTGGGCAAATTGAAGGAAACAAGTGCTCTACTCACTGTGAGTCTGAAGAGGAAGACCCATTTGGGTCTTGGATGCCCTTCTGCTCCATGGGAGGTTTCTGTTCTCCCTGAGCTTACCTTAGGACACCTGTGTTACTGTTTGACAGGTGTACCGCCCCAGTCAAACTTCCCACCTGGCACTGTCCCCAGAGCGGGTCGTGCTTGGTGGGATGCCATGCGTGTGCGCTGCGGGATGACGTGCGGCACAGGGGCCGGGTGCTTGGCGCCAGAAGCGAGAGCCCCTTGGGGCTTGGCCCCCCACCGCCTCACTGAGTCAGTGAAAAAACGATCAGAGGGCCTGGGTCTCGGGAATTTGGGATCTCCTGAAGGGGGCAAATCAGAGTCAAGGTAGAGTCTGGGGATGGGGGTCGGGGACGGCTCCAAGTCCTAATAGGGCTGTGGATCTGGGGAGGGGAGCGTGGCTGGGTGGTTTCAGAGGAAGAGTCAGGGGTAGGGTAGGGTAGGGGGTGCCGACTGATAAGGAAGGAGTAGGAGAAGCTCCTCGTCAGGGCTTTCTGCTTCTGGAAGAACAGGGGGCACTGAAGGATGCATCTCCTTCAGCGGAGGTTTTGGTTTTCTTCTCATCGTGGCGACGAGTTCTGTATGGAGAGCTCGGTGTATCCACGGGGGAGAATCATAGATCAGGTCAATCCAAATCTGAATGTAAACAATCTGATCAGGGTGAGAGGGAGGGCCAAAGACATATTTTCAGACGGCCTGAGCTGCACCCATATCAAAACTCCCTATAGACGGCCATCTTTCTTCCGTGCTGGCTGGCCATTCCTGGGTGACAAAGACCTTGAGTCTACCAGGGTATAAAGGTTCCCTATACCCAGCTGCCCACCTCTTAAATTGCTTAAAGTGATCAAGAACCAAGCTGAGGGTGGTGGGTGTACGTGAAGCTTAGACTCTGGCCCATTGATGCTGTGAAGAGAAGGCTAGATTAGAAGGGAAAAACCCTGTCAGAAGTAAAGGAAGTTAATATCACAAACACAGGACAGACAATCCAAAGAGAAAACATAAATGAGACAGACCAGTCAAAATTTCTAAAACTTAGTAGTCCGGGAGGCAAAAATGTCAAACGCAGAGTCTGGCTTGGCTATCTAGAGACTGTCATCCCAAACGGGTCAAATTTAGACACAAAAACAAACGAAATTCCTATCAACAGAAACCACAGCCGCAACTCAGCCAGATCGGAGGGTGTCCCCTCCATTCACATGAGGATAAAGAATCCTCCAAAACTGTGCACAGCTCAAATTATCCAGACGACGTACTCACCAATTGTAGCAAATCTTGGTTGGAGGGGAAGAGCGGTGGAGGTCTCTAATAAATCCCGGGCGAGCCCCCAAATGATGTAACTGATGCTCTATCCCAACAAAAACTCTCAATTTAAAGACCAATTGGAAAAATTAGAGCTCTTTATTAGCACAGGCCTGGCAACACAGTGTCCCCATATGCATAGGAAAGACTGTGCCCTGAGCTGAGGAAACAAACCGCTTTTAAGCAGTAAAACCGCAAACACCTGGGGTGGGGGACGGTTTCCTTGGGGGATTTTCAAGCCTGGCTAGGTTTCGGGGGAGTGGCACAATACAGGACAGAAACACGGTGCTTGGGAAAGTACAACTTGTGTTAATCAGGGCATCGAATCCTTACAAGAGCAGGACAAGGGGGGGGTACTCTCAGGCACATTATAACAGTGCCTAAATACAACGTGCAGTTTTTTTTCTCTGTACCCTACCACAAAAATTCCTTATAATCTTCAGGTCTAAAAATAGTTAAACTTGCTCACAATTTAAATTTTAAAAAACAAAAGGGAGAGTTCACCCTCAAGATACGTTTCACTTGGCTGTATATATACCATTTAAATTTTTTAAATGCTAATAAAGATGTAACTACCACAGCAGAAAGATAATGCAATCAAATAAAGACTGAAAAGAGTCCTTTGGAAAGATCTTCATTCTGGATAATAAAATCACTCAGTCCAATGCTGATTTGGGCTCGAGGGTATGCTTCTGTTTTTCCAGGAAATGCTGAATGGCCTATAGGGGTGTCAGAGTGTGCTGTCTGGCTGTATCATGAATCCAAACCCAGAGAAGGAGTTGATTCCACCTTTCAAGAAACAGATGCTCAGTTCTCTTGACAGTGATGCCTCAGAAACCATGCTACAACTGATAGACAAGGGTCCAGTTAGACCAGACCTGGAGCCAATTGAAGGAATTGATACAGGATGCCCAAGAAGATGGTAACTACAAACAAGAACCAAAGGTCTAAATAGATGAAAAGAGTATACAGAGAGAACCAAACTGAAAGTTTAATAAAAGAAGGGGACACAAAATGTTACTAGTATTCTTATGATAAAATACAAAATATATGTTACTTATAGATAAGATTTTGTCCTTTCCAAATTCCTTTCACAAGAGACTTTTGCTAATTGACCTACAACAAATCTGACTAGTTAATTTATAGTTACAAATTCTACAATGGTAAAAAGTTATTGTAACTCAATTTGGCTAAAAATATATTTGAATACACTCAGATTTTGTAAGATGTTTGTCAGTCTGTCTGTGTATCTGTTGTCTGTATGTCCAGTCTGTTTGTAACCAGTTGTTGGGAGTCAGCTGAGGTAGTGATTATTCACACGTGTGGAGCTGAAAGCACACGTGCCCAAACAGGAGTGCCCAAGTGGCAGGGAGTGCCTGAGAAATGCTCTGAGGGCATGGGGTGCTGGAGGTGAACAGGTGTCCCAGTCTCAAGAACATGCAGTGTTAGAAGTGAGCTAGTTCACCCAAGGGGCATGATACAAGTGTATAAATAGCCCCCTGGGAACTTAAAAGTTCTCAAGGACACCCAAAAGCTGTGTGCTTGTTTCTATGTCTGTTTGAATCAGCACAGATCATCTGTCCATGTTTGTCCATTTGTCCACTCTGCAAACAGCTGTTCCTTTTGTTTTGAACTCAACAATTTTTTTCTTTTTTCCTTTTTCTTTTCATTTTGGTTTGTTTGCATTATAGATTTGCAAAGCATGCTTCCACCTGGGTTGCCAGCTGGTCCAAATGAGGCAAAGATTGGTTATGTAAATGTAATATATATTTTTATTATGGATTTTAGTGTCTCTCATTATTTAAAAATTAATGGGTTAAACATTATGATTGGGTTTTTCATACATCATCAAAAATTATTAAGATGAGTAAACAAAATCCCTTAGGGTTGGAATTATTGGACAGGACTTCTCTTGGTTACTTTCTCTCCTTGCTGAGACAAAACGCCTGATACCCAAAATTAGGGAAAGAAAGGTTTATTTACTTTTTTTTTATTTAACAGAAAATGGACACAGAGGAGAGAAACAAAAAACAAAAAAGACAAACAGCAACAACAAATCCAATACAATAACATTATAGGTTTACACAATGTGATGGTTGAAATTTGACAGTAGTTGCAATATTGCATATCGTTACCTTCAAAGGGGTTCTTCAGATTAACAGATATAGACATGTAAAATTGATCTAATCATGAGTATTAACTGTCCTTTTTCAATAGCTAGTGTATTTAGTAATATAGTCATTTTAACTGTCCTATGTATACCTATTTACAAATTTACGTCTTTTTCCTTTTCCCTTCCTTTCTCCTTTCCCCTTAGAGTACCTCTTGTCATTAAAATAACTGCCCATATCATCAGGCCTGATATAATCAAACAAAATAGTTCAAAATAAAACCAATAAAGAATAAAAGAATGGTCACAGAAAAGAAAAACAAAAAGCTAAAAGGACCAACAAACAGCAACATATCCAATACTGTAACATTATAGGTTTACAAACTGAGATGACTGGGATTTTACAGTGGTTGTAAAATTGTATGTCGTTACCTTCAAGGGGGTTGCTCAGATTGACAGATATAGACATGTAAAATTGATCTAATCATATGAGTATCAACTGTTCTCTCTGACTAGTTAATGTATCTAGTATAGTCTTTTTAACCATCTTATGTATACCCGCATATAAATCTATGTCTTTTCCCTTTTCCCTTCCTTCCTTCCTCCTATCCCCTTGTAATACCTCTTTCTGGCTGTGACATCTGTCACCCCATTGATCGCCAGGGTTGATTCGGCTGACCTGGCTGGCTAGGCAGGTGTCCCCTTCCTCCCTCAACGATCCATGTGCATCCCTCCTGAGCTGTGCGCTTGGTTGAAGAGGACGACCACCTCCGATAGAGGAGAACCGTTCCTCGGTCAAGGGCATATGAGTAGCTGCACTCCCCTGCTAGAACCTCCAAACAAGCTCTCAAGGAAAGGTTTATTTAGCTTACCGTTTTGGGAGGTTTCAGTCCATAATCAGCTGGCTCCAAGGCAGGGTGGCATGGCACAGGGGCAACACATCAAGGCAGCAGCCAGAGTAAAAGGGAAAACAAGCCTCTTCTCCTTTATAGTGTATGCAGGCTACCCTCCACTCCCTAGGGCAGATCTAGCACTCACAAAATCTCTTTGCCCTCCTCTTCCACAGGATGAGGATATTTACAAAGAACTCTGGCTCCCTGCTGAGTCTCTCAGTTAAACTTCTAAACTTCTCCAGTTGACACAATGTATCAATCACAACAGGACTCCAATTGATGAATAAGAAGGCAGCTGCCTGGTAACATTTTTAACCAGTTTGTGTTCATTGACTGGAGTACATATTCAGTAATGAATTCTTTATTGATTATTGATAGAACCTAGTATCTTGCAAACATCATTATGCACTTTGCAAAATGAAGTGCTGAGTAACATGATGAGGTTAGTAGTAGATAAATCATTCTTTTTACATGGTCATTTATCAGTGAAAATCATAGTTCTTGAGACTTTTACAACCTATCCACTAGTTATCTTTTGTAACTTGCAATAATAAATTGACTATAGTTTTGGGATAAATGTAAAACTCAAAAAAAATCCGGATAAATATTGTACTTCCTTGTCAGAGTCATATCCTGTTTCCCTAAAAATAAGACCTACTTGGAAAGTAAATTCTAGCATGGTTTTAGATGAGATATCCCCTGAAAATGAACCTCATGGATGAATGAAAATAAAACATGAACATCATAAGTAGGAGGACACATAGTAAACTCTTATGAGTTAGGGTGCCCACGAATTCCTGAAGGGAGGTACTTTTCCAGATGCTGGGAGGTTTTAGTTTCTGTGCCATGCAATTAGAAGTAAAAAAGTAAATGTGACTTTTGCAATTTGTATTGGTTCTTTATTTTGAGAAATAGATATTTTAGTGCAATCATTCCAAACTAGTTAACTTTATATTCTTTATGAATGCATATTTTAATTATAAATGACAAATACGTAGTATTAATCCTGTAAGTTCACTTTTTTTTGAGAGAGAGAGGTTCTTGCTATGTAGTGCAGGCTGGCCTTGAACTTGCATATGTAACCCAGGTGGGCCTCAAACTCACAGCAATCCTCCTGCTTCAACCTACCAAGCGCTGGGATTACAGGTGTGCACCACCACACCTGGCCCTGTAAATTCACTTTTCATTATATATATATATGTAGCCATTGGTTATTAAAAAACAATTATAGTTAATCAATGAAAAAACTATTAGTTTAAAGAGTAGTAAAAACTTTTTGCCACGTAAAGAAATTGGATATAGAATAGAAGAAATCAGAAATCAAAAATTAGACAGGTCATATTTCAATTTCAGTACCACTACTTAACAGTCATGGATCTTTGTATAAATTAATTATTTCACCTCAAAGCCTCAGCTTCCTCATGTGTAATGACAGAATTATAGTGTGGGTTAAATGAACCTAATGTGTATAAAATTACTTCAGAAAACCTCTCAGTGTCCACTGTTGTTTCTGTCTTTGATGTTTTGCAGCCTTTGCTTTGCATCAGCCTGTGATGATGGCTCCTGTGAAATTTTAAAGCACAGAGCTGCTCCTTGCCAGGCTCTCCATCCCAAACTCGATTTTCCAAAGAATTCACTGTTACACTACTCCATTGACACCCACCTTGCCAAAGCCTTAGATGTCTGACTTTGCCCAGGTCTTTCAAGAGGTAGATCCGGGACTAGTTTCAATGTGCAGAGATTTATTAAGAGACATTCCCGATGAGAGTAAAGGGAGGGGGAACCCAGGAGAGCCATCAGGCCAATATGAAGGTCTGACTCAGACCAAGAGGGGATGGGGTGCTGGGAAGTCACTTGAGAATGTCTCGGAGGGCTGAGAGTTACAGCGAAGGTCTGGCAAGGCTGTCCCCTTGCCACAATTTTTTGTCAGTGGAGCTCTGGGGCCTGCAGAATCACTCTGCCACTGTGCCCTGCTGGGTTTGGTCTTTGGATAGGAGCAACTGGGGAGGTGGTGCACACGGGGTGAGGGCTTTCAGAGCACAGGAGCAGAGACCACTGGTCAGTCCACACTTCTGCAGTCTGTGGCTTTTAATTGGAGCATTAGGGCCATTAACATTGAGAGGCATTGCTACAATTCCTGTCATTGCATTATTTTCCCAGTGATTCCTTTTCTTCTTGTCTTGTCTTGTCTTTCTCTTTTTTTCGGTTTAACTACTTTCCCAGTGAGATGTACACTTTCCCAGTCAGGCTGTTTCATGTTAGTGGCCTCAATTTTAAAGGTTAGTTTCACAGGATATAGAAGTGTCTGGGTTGGCAATTGTTTTCTTTTATGACTTGAAAAAGTGTTCCACACACTCCTGGCCTTGAAGATTTGTATTAAAAAATCTGCTGTAATTCAATAGTCTTGCCTTTCTAAGTAACTTAGTATTTTTCTCTGATATCTTCAGTATTCTCTCTTTTAGTTGAATTCCTGAGATTTTGATTATGATGTATTGTGGAGCTGTTCTTTTCTGATCATAGTTATTTGAGGTTAAATATTACTCTTGAATATTGAAGTCTGTCCCTAAATTTGGAAACTTTTCTGCTGAGTTCAGTGAATAAATATTTTAGACATTTTGGAGGGAAGCTTCTAATTTTCCCTTTGTACTTCTAAGTTTGAATGGTTTTGTTTGTCTGTTTTTTTGTTTTGTTTTGTTTTGTTTTTGTCACTGGGCCACTCTTGGATCCAGCCTGAATGCTATCATTGTTTTTAAGGTGTCATTGTGTTTATGATCTTCATCCACCTTGTCTTCTATTTCTTTTTTTCTTCTTCTTCTTGTTCAATTTCTGATACCCTGTCCTCTTATTTGTGAAATTTGCTACCATGCTTTCTATGAAAAATTTCCTGCCTCCATATTTCTGCTTCTTTTCTCTTTATAATTGCTAATCCTTTACCAAACTGATCAGAAATATCTTGTATTGTCATATTTAATTTGATTACCTTATTGAAGCTTGTCATTAAGCTCATTATTAGTAAAATTCTTTCTCCATTTAATAAAATCCTCTTTAAGCTTACACGTTATTGAAAGAACTTTGGCAGCACCATGTATTTATTTGAGGAAAAAGGTGCTCATTTTTGAGTTATCAGTGCCCTCAATTCTGCATTTTGGTCTTAATATTTGATTGATAATTGATATACTAACTGTAATTACCTCATATTGTCACTTTCTCTGTAAATTGTCCCCTTTTTCCCAGTTTTTATGTTTTCTCTCAACTTTCATTATTCCCTAATATTTACTTTTACTTGGTTAACTTTATCACCAGTCATTTGTTTCCAAATAGTCTTCCTGTCTTTTAAATGAAAATATCTTAAATTTCCCTTACTCTACTTCCAGGGCTGTTTTTCTAGTTCAGTCTTGAATTTATCTTATGATTCAATTCTTCCATAATTTATTTTGCAAATGATGCCGTACTACTCTTTCAGCCACCAAGAAATGAAAATTCTTTTTCTTCAAAATAAGTACAGGAATTGGTGATACAGCATGTGCAAGTTTGATTCCCAGGACTGCAGGAATTACATTGAATTAAAGTTTAAAAATACACCTGTTTTTTTCTGTTTTTTCTTTGTTTAAATAAAAAAAAAATAAGAAAAAAAGTACACCTGTAATCCCAGCATCCTGAGAGGCTGAGGCAGGAGGAATACAAGTTGGAACTCAAACTGGGCAACAAGTGACTTATTAAGACTCTGTCTCAAAAAAGGGCTGGGATTATAGTTCAGTGCAAAGGCCTTCAGTTCAGAAAAATAAATGTATAAATAAAAAGCTAACAGCTTTAATGTCCTCAAAGGTCATATTAACTATTGCTATTTCTTGACCACTATTATTTTATGGTATTATATCATTATAACAAGTTCCTTCTTGAAAGATTTACCATTAGTTTGGTTTAAGTTTTTGTTGTTTTGCTTTGTTTTGTTTTAGTATTAGGGATTGAAACTAGGGCTTGAGTTATATCCATAACTCACCTTTTTTTCTCACCTGCCTTTTTAAAATTTTGAAACAGTATTGCCTTGATTGCTAAATTGTCTAGGTTGGACTTCAACTTGCTATTCTCATGCCTCAGCCTCCCAAAGTGCTGGGATTTAGAAAATTGTGGCCTTAAAATAAAAAAGAAAAGAAGAGAAATGGAGGGAGGGGAAGGGGAGAGGAGAGGAGGGGAAGGGAGGGGAGGGGAGAGGAGAGGAGAGAAGAGGAGAAAAGAAGAGGAAAAAAGAGAAAAGAAGAGAAAAGAAAAAATCCATCAGGTAAGAAGTTTTTTCCACTAAACATTTCCTGTCATCACTATCTGGCACCACCATCATAGACCTAAAAGCAGTAGGTCTACGTAGTCATGGGCTAGACTTTCTAAAACTGTGAGCTAAGATAAATCCTTTCTATGTGTAAATTATTTATATCTGGTACTTTGTTACAGTGGCAAAAAGCTGACTAACATATCCCACTTTTAAGATTGCAGGAGGCTTCTGGGGGCCATATATCAGCTCTTCACTGTGTTTAGACTTATTCATGTAGTTTGGATGAGTACGCATTGATAACCATGTTTTGTTTTACTTCTCTGTGATTGTAAGTATGGCTGAAGTAGATGATAACCGTGGAGACCAAAGATTACCATTATCAATGGACAAGATACTTTAAACTATAATCTGTCCATTTTAAAATCTATGATAGATTTATTCTCTCTTTTGTGTAAGTATAATTTTAAAATTAACTGTGACTAAGAAAACAACAAAAGCTTAGACACTAGGTTGTTTTCTTGAAGTCTCCAAACTATCATAATTCCTAAACTGAGAAGTATAGTGTAAATTCAAAGAGAAATTCCTTCTTAGATTTAAGTAATTGCCTAGGTGAAAGTAGCTTCTTTTTCTTCTTTTTTTCTTGGAGAGGTGTTTTTGTTTTAGTTTTGGATTTTTGTTTTTAATCTAGATGCTATTAACATTCAGATTTTAAATTGAATAAATATACTGTGCATATGTCTTTGTAGATAACCCAGATGGACATTCCTATTATTTTGCTCCTAATTAAGACCAGAATTTAGCTCTTTTTTTGATACTGGTTAGCTCACATTTATTGTAGTAATTTCTACTTTTCTGTCTTGCTGGAATACAATAGAATTCTTTTCTCAAAGCAGTCTGAGAAATAAACTCCTCCTTACCACACACACACCTTAAGCTCTCATAAACACAGAATCAGATCGTCCATTTTTAGTGGGTCTGTTTCTGATAAATTCTACTTTCTATTACAAAAGAGCAATATTCTCACATGGTGGCTATGTTTTCACATACTTATATCTTCATAACCAAAATCCTACGAAATATCACATCCTCATTATTAAGTATGTGGGTTATTTTACTGCCTTGCCTTACCTCAAAACTAAATGGATTAAACAAAATAATGTGCTAAAGCCAATTTGCTTTATTGCTTATATGACACATTATGTGGTTGAGTTTTATGAGCTGATTCATGAAAATAAATCTACAAGTGTGGGGGTCTGAGCTATTGGGGTCTCTGCCTAGATCCCCAACCTCCCAGATGAATGCATGGCAAAGGCCCAAATAACCAAGACAAGTGGTATGGTCCTTAGGGTTCCAGAAGGGCCAAAATCCACTGCAGAGTTCGTAACTCTGGTGGCTGACCCGAGACTGCCTCTCAGTGGTCTGCATTTCTTCAGAACAGGGAAGGGGCTTCATGGAAAATGCAGGAAACCTGAGCAGGAACTTGGGAGGGGCTCAAGGACCCCTCCAAGCAACAGATGATGTGCATTAAGGTCTCCAGGTGTCCTCAGTCGTGACCCATCCTGCCCCCCAAGGCATCTTCTCACTCTCAGTTCAGCCATGCCCGCGCCACACCACAGCCCTTCACCTATATTCAGTTTTGACAACTCCAACATACAAGTTTGTCTCTCAGGTCATTTTGGATAGTCTAATGGTTTGTTCCATGTTCTAAAAGCTTTGTATTTTGCTTTTTGGTTCTTTATTTTACTTTTCAGTGAAAATGAGTTGGTAGCTCAGAAGGTATCTTTGCTCTAGTTATGAAAAGAATGAGAGAAGATGTGATTTTTTTTTCTTTTTAAAAACAGGATCTCACAAATTTGCCCAGATTGGCCTTGAATTTGTGATTCCCCTGCCTGACCTCCCTGTTACTTGGGATGACAGACAAGCATCATAGTTCCCGTCTCTTTCTTAGACTTTTTCATCAACTTAACGTATCCTCTGAGTAAGAATAGAAGAAAAAGTGCTGTTAATTTAAATTTTCTTTTCTTCCTTTGATCACTTCATTGGGTAACTAACCAGAAACACTTTTTTCCCAGCTTGCTGCACTCAGCATTGAACTCAGGGATCTTATAGTCAGCTGCATCTTCATCCCTTTTTTATTTTTTTGAGACAGGGTCTCACTAATTTGCTAATTACCCAGGCTGGGCTCAAACTTGTGATCCTTCTCCTTGGCCTCCTCAAGCTCTGTGA